>JAJEJH010000267.1:0-59922 GCA_026122585.1 Anacardium occidentale
GGTTAAAAACCCAGCAATCAAAATACGAATTTCAAGCCAAAATTAAACGATTTTCGATCACGATTCTGACAATAAGGCGAGGGAAAATAACGAAAATAAGCCTGGAAACAAACCCTAAGGGCTAAAATTTCCCAACACCGTTGTTAAAGCTGCCATCCACTGTAGTCAAAATCCAAACACATGAATTCGGATTCAAACCATGTTTAAAAACTCAAAAAATTTGCACACTCAGCCTAATTTGATGTGGATATTCATATCTATGACATCAATTTCATTTAATAACATCAAAAAGGCAAAAGTCTTAATTCTTATCTTAAGAACCCTAATATTTAAATTTAATAAATTAGATAGAAATCAAATAAATAAGGGAAAATATAGGGCACACAAGTATACATGTTATCTTATAATAACCAAAATTTTTAAAAAATTTAGAATCAGAAGCATACCTCTTATTATAGTAAATTTTTATTTTTTAAAAATTAATTATTGCAGTTCTTTCTCAAACACGTCATATTCGTTAAGATTGAAAGTCGGTGCTTCTAATTTTTCATTGAAACCTTTAATGGAATGAGTTCTATATATAATGAAAATTGAGACCAGTTTAAAGCTTTATATATAATTGCCAAAAAGACAATTATACCTTTATTTATAAAGTGTAAAGACCATTTAACCCTCCAAAATAAAATATTGGAATTAGTATTTTACATTTATATAATTCAACAAAAAAATGATCATCCTTGAAGGTGTAGTACACCATTTACTTTCAACCCTTAGTTTGTTCTAATTTCCATAGTTTATTTTAGTCACTTCAAGATGAATCATGTAGTGATTAGAATAAATTTTGGCTAATAAAACTTACTAGATAACAATATTAACATTGTTATACAATACATTTACATGATAGCGAATTTATATATCAATTGTAATGACTGTGAGTGAAATCATTATATTTAATATAGTGTAACTGAAATAAAAAATACTGAAATGAGATCACGATAGTATCATTATTAATATATTACAACTTAAAATCACAACAAAAAACTAATTTTGATCACTGATTGATCAGATTCCCGAACTAATGAACTATATTTGCTATACATAACATTTGGGTAGTTTCGTAATTTTGGATATGCTAAGCAAATTTCTAATTATATAAGGCACACACATAACATTTTTAAGGTAAAGAGGTTTAGAATGAATGTGACTAGGGACTATAACAAGACCAACATTAGTAATTTTCAAAGATTCACCATTGTCTACTTGAAGTTGGTTATTTCCTTTGTAGTTGGCTTCAACATTCAACTGAACTGCATTAGGGGTAACATGGTCAATAACACTTGAATCCTTGTATCAGAAATAGTTCTGAACAGCAGAAAGGTAGCAATTTGGGTTGTAGGATCGGAGCAAGGTAGAGGTAAAGAATGGGGCAAAATAGAACACTCAGCGCTTTGTTGTTGTTTGTGGTCAAGTAAATTAGGTTGGTATAGGTGTTATTGGGTAGTAATAAGTATTATTAGGTGGACCAGTGTGAAATTGATGTATGATGGAACGATTGTTCAAGGTTCTATGATACCTATAATAGCATTACACTATTATGTGTCCAGGTTTGCTACGTAGCTGACAAACTACTCTTTCTTTGCCCACAAATCTTCCTCTGCCTCTTTCAGACTGAGATATAAGAGGCTATCCATACTAGTAGTTAGACTGATAAGTCGGATAATTCATGGCAAACTGTGATCTATGCTGATGGAAAGGTCCAAATTGAGTGTTGTAGAGAGTTGCATGTTATTCTGGCTCAGAAGATTGTGGTGGTAGTGTTGTTATATTATAGTTCTTATCAAACATATTACTAGCATTATGGTTGATGTGATCATTGGGATTGATGTTCTAGTTCTGTGGTTTTGCAAGACTAGCTATATTAGCTGACCTTTTATGGAAGTCCAGCTGACCTATATCACTAATGTAATGCCTTCTCCATATCCTTTCATCCTCAAAACATAATGTCATGCTAAGATTTTCTTTCTTAGTAGTCTGTAACATATTTCTAACATAAAATGTATGCGACTTAGACTTTCTAATATATTCCTTTTCCACCAAGTTCCATATTTCATATGAATACTTGCATTTTGATATAACAGAAAAGATTTATGTAGATGCAAACAACCAGCTAACTAAGAGTTAAGCATAGCAGGATTAATAACTTTTATCATCACATAATTAATATTAGAGTCATATGACCTTATATGCAACAACATAGCAGGTTGTGATATCAAATCCACCAAATGTTCCTCCAGATTGTGATCCTTGACATTGAACAGTATCTGAGACTTCCAAAAGCTAAATATAGTTTGAGCCAACTTCGACTAGAGGACTTGTAGGCAAGGAGGAAAAACGATGGAAGAGGACGTAGAAATTTAAGGTTTAGGGTTTCCAGAGGTTGTCAAAGAATCGAAACCTCTTTTTCGGGTTGGATGTATACAAAAAGGATTGAGTTTGATGATTTTCCATTGCCAACATTAGTTTATAGGCCCTAACACCATGAACGATCCGTTGGGAGCTTTGATTAGAGTAGATTAGAAATCAAGAAATCAAGAAATCAAGAATGAAGTTATCGGGAAAGAGAAGAGAGAGAATTTGAGAAGATATTTTTCTGTACCTCATTGAACTAATAAAAAATTGATTACAATTAGAATATTTAACTTCTTCTATTCAAAACAGAGACCATTACATTCGACGGACTTGAGTATTTTTCCGTTAGCTTCTTGCTCTCCCGTTAGCGGCTGGTTCCTAGGAGAGACACAATAAAGAATATTTGGAATAAGCGAAAGCCTGACAGACATGGAACATTATATGTGGAATTAATAACCCTAAACTATACATTATGAATGAATTATAGAAAAGAGATTAATGCAAGTTAACTCTAAACAATACGAATAAATGAATGAATTTAAATAAAATTTGAAAATTTTGAGCTGCTTGAGTTCGAGGTTGACTCCAAAATAATCAAGTTTGCAAGGGATTAAACTTGTTTGGAGTCCTATTCTATCATAAGAGTTTTATGCCGTTAAAAGTTTTTTATTTTTAGTCTTAAAGCAAAACTTCTGTTTGAGTACTTAACATTGCATTCAAGCCTTGTGAATGAGTTAAGTTTTATATGTACTGTTGATCACAGTCACATGTCAGCATTAAGAATGGTTGTTTCATTGATGTTTTAGAAGCCCTCGTTCAGTTTCTTCTTATTTTAATAATGATCTCTGTCCAAGTTTCCCAAATTATTATAATTGAGATAAAACAAATTTAATATTATTTATAGAGATTTATTTGAAGCACTAAGTAGAGAATCCAAAGCAATTCAATTGAAATTAGTTACATTTAAATCTGTCAAAGCGAATTGGCCAAATAAGAAGCGGTCATGCACACAAGGGGACACTTTGGGAGAGGACTGGCCTTTGATTCCACCATACACTTGCCTATTCATGCACGAGAAGAGAGAGAGAGAGAGAGAGAGAGAGAGAGAGAGAGAGAAATCAAATATGATTCCTTCTTATCTTCTGAGTCTCCTAATTACTGTTTTATTAACTAATTACGGTGGTAACTACAACTCGAATGCTTGATTAGTTATACAATTAAAATTATTATTGTTTTTTTCGCTTATTAGGAACATTTTCAGAGATTACTAGATTATAAAAGAGAAAGAAATCATATATTATATTTTAAGCAAATAAATTTTACACATATATGAATTGGAATTTGTAACACTGCTTAATTTAAGGCCACATTAGAAAAAGAGAAAAAAAAAAAAAAGTGGAAGATGAAGAAGAAAAATAAACCAAAATATATGATTTCAGGCAAATGGTTTCGAGTCTTTGACTCACTTTCTTAACCATGGTTTAGATTTATGAATTGAAATCCTACATTTGTTTTTTCTTAATCTAACCATAGTTAAATCTCATCGGCTGTCTGGTTTCCATTCGACATTTGCATGCAATCTTTGTAACTTATTAATTGACCTTCCTTATAATTTCAAGCTCACGGAAATGGCAGCAGTACCCTATTCTGTCGAACACTCAAAACACCAGAGCAGTTAAAGATGCATGGCTGAACCACGTCAACATTCGCCGCTCTGTCTTCATGTGTAACCGCTGCAAAAAGACCTTCCCCACCTCAAACGCCTTGCGTGGCCACCCGAACGCCCACCGACGAGAGCGCTACGAAGGGCGATGAGTCTCCATAGAGGAACGTTGTCTTGAGAGCCATTGAAGGCAAACCCAATTCTTTATCCTAACGATTATGACTCTCAGATTCAAGAACAGAACCAACTCATTGACTATTTGGCGAAGCCAGTGGAGAAACCACACGGGTCCAGGTCATCTGATCCGGAGCCCTTGCACTGGTTTGTTGGAAATGACATTGAACATGTTGTGGGATGATAAAAAGACTAGGAGGAAGTACGAATATTATTATCTCAAGTATATCTCTGGTCTCATTCCCAAGCCTGCAGAGGTGCAGGATGATGATGATTAGGTTATGGCTTTTTCAAATGAGGAAGAAGAAGTTTGGATGAATGAGGATGCTCTTCTTCCAGTGCTGAAACTAATGAGTGATGATAAAGCTGAAGCTTCTTCGAGTTCAAGGGGGACCGTTAATGGAGCAGAAATTGAAGACCTGGACTTGACTCTCAAGCTCTAATAATTATAAACAAAGATATAAACTTTCTAATTACAAATAATTTTGTTTGACTAAAATTAAACAGTGATTAGTACCGATATATGCAAGTTTGACATCATGTATTGGAGAAGAAAGAATTTCATGATATCTTGCATATGGAATGGAAAATACATACTGAATTAGTAATTATCATTCAAATAATAGTTCAAAAATAATATCATTCAATTTTTAATATCACTAGTGTACCAGAGGTTAGATTGGCTAACAAAGGTGGGAACATTTGGTAAAGATTATGGTTGTGAATTCATAGAGGATGGTTCGAGGAAAAAAGTTTTCCTTGTTATAGATATAAGTCAATATAGATGTATAATACAAAATTTTTTAGTAGCAAATTAAGATAATAAAAACATAGATAAAGTATAAGATCAAATCGAATATCAATTTTAACATTCATAATGATGTATCATCATACAATTAAATAATGTTAAACTAAATATAAAAATTTACTTATATGTTGTATCTTCTTATTGGTATCTAAATTGATAAAATATTACGAATAAATATTATTTATCAATTAAAAGATGTTATATTTATAAACAAAATGATTATTTTAAAATTATAGCCTGAAATATGTAAATTAAAATATAAATTTGAATTGGTGTAGCATCTTAGCCAAAACTGATATTTAAATTAATTACCATATTATTAAGAGATGGAAATATGAAATGATTAATTTGATTGGCTAATGAACAAAAAGCTTGTCTAAATTAATTACCTGGCCAATGCATGTAAAAAAATCTACACACATAATCCCAAATTACTTACTCTGATATTAAAAACATAATTACATAAATTAAATTAAATTTAACCAAATTCTGCGTCCGAAATCTTCCTTAAATTCCTCTCACATTGCTCATCTCTTGTCATAGAAAAAGTCATCTTCTTGTTTTCATCGTCACCTTCATTTTGAGTTATCAGCCATGTCAGCAGAATCAAGCTCTGCTAGAAGAAGCAAGCTTACTGTAAGTGGTAACTCTGTCCTTGAGATCAATGGATACAAGTGCCAGCATTGTTCAAGGGTGTTCAACTCTAGCCGTGCCCGCGGTGGCCACCAGATAGCCCACCGGAAGAAAAGGCCTATCCGGAGGAAGAAAGGCGAGCCGCCTATTAATCCTGTACTCGCGGCAGTTTTAGCCCACCACATTTCCTCAGACGAAGAGGATAATAATGAAAGTCCACAACCACCATCGCCTGCCGAGGTTCAGCCATCGGATGACAGTGTCGAGCTGGTGCCTGAAAATAAATCATCTTCTTTCAAGCCTCAGGAGGAGGAGCTGCAGCTTCAGACAAAGGATCTTCTAGGATTATGGAACCCTAGCGCTGGATTGTCAGAGACTTCTTCATCATCAGCTGAGAGAATCACCTTAGATCTTTTTCCTCGAGAGCAGGGTGACGACGAGGACGATGATCTGGACTTGGAGTTGAAGATTGTTTCTGACGATTCTAAGAAAGTCAGCTTGAAGCTGAAATTAGGGGTTTGAAGTTACAGCTTCAGTCTGAAATCTAGGGTTTCATGAGTTTGTGTTCAAGAGGAGTTGCATAACTCAAGTTTAAATTAAGCAAATCAATAAAGAGAAAATCTATATGTTAATTATTGTTATCATGTAAGATTCTTTTCTTGACAAAGCTCACACAAAACGACACTCAAAAGATAATTATCCAACGATAATTTATTTGATTATTGAACAAACATGTTATGTGCAAGACACAAAACGATAATCAAAAGATAATTATTCAATGACGATTTATTTAAGCATCGATCAAATATGCCACGTGCTCATATATCAAGTAATTATATAAATAAACATCTCATCACTCGGAGATCATATCAATCTACATGATAATTAATGTTATCCTATAAAAAATTTTATTCGACAAAACTCATACAAAATGACACTCAAAAAATAATTATCCAATGACAATTTATTTAATTATCGATCAAACACACCACCTACCTATAAGTCAAGCCAAGATGCAAATTGAAAATTTCATTACTCAGATACAATGAAAAATTTTCACTTGAGAATATATTTATTCAATGTCTAGGATATCATCTAATTATTCTATGTAGATTCTATAGAGAAAACTATAATCTCTTATCAAATTAAAATCATATAAGCAATATAATTATCTTCTATTTTTATAACTAGAATAGAAATAAATTGCTAGAAGAACTATTCTTATATTTTATTCTATCAAAACTCTGCTGGAAGTTCTTCTTAGAATTATAACATAACCATGAATGTGTCTCAAATGGTAGGTCAAATCATATTAATAATTTGTTTGTATTTGTCTCTCAATCACCCAACCTTACTTATCCATAATTGTTCTCTCAGTATCAAAGAACTAACTTCAATTGTCATTTATAATATTATACGTACTTGGTCTAGTTTCGTGTGCTTCTCATTTGCATAAACAGTTATCTAATTAGAAAATTAAAAATAATTTCTTTAAACATCTAAAATTTTACATAAATTCCGTATTTTATACAATTATTTAACATTATTATTATTTCAATTAGTTTCAAAGCGAAGCTTTCTATACTACTTGAAACGGTAGGATTTGAACCTAGTGGAAAGAAACCTAGAAGGAGAGAGAGATCAACTCCCTCAAACACTCATTTCAAATTTCATATACCAAATTATGTGTTAATACATGGAAATTGGCATCTCATTCAATGAACACTGCTTTATTTATATGTAAATGCCATATATGATGAAATATCACTTGAGATATGACTTTTGTAGATAAATTTTGGAAAGAGTGGTATTATTGTTAACGAAGAAAAGTGTTTATGTTGTAAGAAAAGCCTTATTTTGTTGCTTTTCAATAGTATTTACATAATTTTAAATAGAGCAATGTTATATATATATATACACACACATTAATTTAGATATTAACGATAATATTTTAATTTGTGTATAAATATTATTTTGTCTTTTCAATCACATACTAATACATCATTATTAATACTAAATTAATTTTTATTATAAATAACTTTTAAATAAACTATTTCATGACTTATGATATAAACAATTTTTGAGCTTTTACAATATTTTTTTCAATCTTATAAATTTAATTTTGGTCTATTATTTATATACATTAAAGCCTAATTTGATAAATTTATATAATTTCTATTTTAATAAAATTTACTTGAGTAAGTTGTTCCAAACAAATTGTTTGTACCTCTAATGAGTTAATCTCTGATATAATAATAATGGTACAAATCGGTTTTAAAAGTTATGGTCAAGAGAAAGTATAATATTTAATGAACTACTATAGGGACACAATGATAAATATTTATTTAAGAAAACTGTAACTATATGAATATTGTAACTAGGTGAATAAAGAGTTTAAAAAATTGGGAGGGGGGGTGCGAGTTGGGGGAGAGGGGCATTCAAAAAATTTTTAAAACTATTACCTAATGAGATATTTCAATAATATTTAAATTTGGAATCCAGATGGATGTCATTGGATCATATAATTTTTAACAATTCAAAATTAGTGAAATGGTATAAACTAACTGTTCTTATTAGCTCTCTATATCGACTTATGTAACAACAAACATGACAAATGTTGTCTTGTCTATCACATCAACTCTCTCAATACTAAAAAATAATCAAACATCCTCTTTTCTTAAATAAGAAACCTTTCCTAATTTGAGACGCAAATCAAATCTATTATCCATCAATCTATCCTCTTCCACTACCATCGTTGGCGATCTTTTTCAACCACCATTAACCATCAATATTGTTTGCCCATCCTTTTCTACCATCGTTCAATTTAGTACATAACCATGTGGCTTGGGCTTTGACTACCACCAATGTCCTTTGCATGTTACAACCACCACCATCACTACTGATAAAAGCAATTACTTGTGGTGTTCATTAAGGTGTTATAATAATCTATTAATTTTACTTTGTGGAGGCATAACATTTGACTCTCCATCCAATTATTTTGTTGTGTAAGTATTTGAAGATACTCTGATTATGATTGAAAACAATGGCTTCAAAGTTATTGAGCCTGTCCTTCGAGATGGATCTAAAATAATTTTTCATATGGAATCACTTGGACATGACCTTCATTCTTTCAAAAACAGGAAGTTAATGCATTTATTAGGAATTATTAGATATTGTAATGAGAAAATGATGTTATATGGTTGCCATAGATATTCGGTAATGTGATTTCTTCCACTTCTCTTGAGAAGTCCTTTGTGTCAAACTCTTTAGTAAATCAAGACAATCAATAATATTTTTCACCAATTGATGTCGTATCACGGAGTTGTTGTTGACTTGGCTATTTGCTTTTATTTGCCTTCTAGCTATATATGCCCTAGTTGTTTTCTTGAATAACAATGAATTGGCTATAATTGGTTATAACTTATACGTCAATGATGAAACTACTTTCACCTTCAGTAATCCA
The DNA here is from genome assembly GCA_026122585.1 of Anacardium occidentale. NCBI lineage: Eukaryota > Viridiplantae > Streptophyta > Magnoliopsida > Sapindales > Anacardiaceae > Anacardium > Anacardium occidentale. Next base: position 9,151 of record JAJEJH010000267.1, read on the forward strand.
ACTCTATTTTTCATTAAGACATCATCTTGTTTAGGTGTCAAAGGGTATACATTGAATGATTGCGGCTAAATTCAGAGGCAAACTTATTTGTCATTTATCAAGCCCCAGTTATATAGACTGACTCAAACATTATGGTTTATAGTTCTTAGCTTCTGTATAGAGAGGGTTTTGTCTTTCCTTATTCATTGTTTCCTCTTTGCATATTGTTTTCCATTTATGTTAGTCAATATACATTATTTAGTGTCTTCGACAATTTGCTTGTCAGAGACTCATGGTCTATACAGTGTCAATTACCTTATTCTCAAAAACAATTTTGGCATGAAATTAGGATATTCAAATGATGTTTATGATATTTATTGATATAGGTGTTTTGTTTTCATGCTACAAAATAACTAATTAGGGTAGTTATAAAAGATAATATATGCTAAAATTAATTACTCCTAATACACTAAGTTCAAATTTGGTATTGGTATTGAATCAAAGTAGCAGATATGGAAGCATGCAATCTAGCAAAACAAAAGAAATATTCTTCTCATTTCATTGTTTTGGATGTAATTTTAAGTTTGTAATATCTTTCTATACATTAATATGATATTAAAATTTTTATGGTAATGTTTCCACCCTTTTTGTTGTATTATTATTGTAATACCCAAAGGTCATCTTAGGAGTAATTTTGTCTTTTACTTATACGTCAGTTTTGATTTTGTATATTGCATATTGTGGAGATTGGAATTACAACCGTGCATATAGAGTATGCATGCTCATACATGTGATGGGGTATTTTGGTTTTTTCCCATGTAAGGAAAAGTACAGGTTTTTTTGAGTGTGGGTTAATGCATGTTTGTGCATGAGGAAAGTGCACGCCATTCATGTAATAAGGTATTTAGATCTTTCCTTGTACAAGGCCAAGTGTAAATTTTTTTAAGTGTAGGTCAATGCATGCGATAGACTAAAGAATTCAAGTGTTGTTTAGATGTATGATTATGCATGAAAGGATGTATAGTCATACATGTCATGCATATTTAAATTAATTATGTTTTTGGAAGTTAAAAGACATAATTTTGGATAAGATAATAAGTGTCACAACTGCACACAATTAGTGCATAGTCATGAGTAATGTTATTTGGAGTTTTTATATAAAGAGAAACACATAAAGGTTGAAGGGCATTTGCCTTTTTTGTTTTCTAAAGATAAACACAATTTACAGAGCAAATGACATAGAGTGAGAACATTGCTGAGTCTTGAGTGGTTTGCTGTCATCAGAAAAGGAAGGGAACATTGAAGGTATTTAAGCCATATGAAGATTTTACAATTTCCATAATTAAGGTAGGCAAGTTTTCTTTATTATTTAATTGATCCAAAGTTTTGATTATGATATGTTGTGATGTGATTATGGAAAACAATATCATTATGTGTAAATTTGGATGTTCTTATAATGTTGAAATATGAGATTAGATTTGAATGGTGTATCCTTTTGTTATGTGTGACTACACATGCTTTAAGTTGACAATGATATGGTCGTGCATAGCAAATGTTAAATTATACATCTTTTATAGACAAATGCTTGTGAGCCTACTGATACACGATCATGAGGGTAATTTGAGTATTATATTTAATAGATATGGGGCATGACCATGACAAGAATAGTCATGCTCATCCATTGTTATGTTAAGGTCATAGATGTGCACAAGGATCTTACTCGTGCATAGAAGAGTGAGTCACGATTGTGACCAAGGAATGGTCACACCCATGCAAATGCAATTTAAAGAATAGGTGTGCATGTTGATGGCACAACCATAAGAAAGTTATACTTATATGCTTAAGTGGGGATAAAGTTAAGGGACTTTGAGAAGTTCATTAAGGATGGAAATGTGAGAATAAATGTATGATTGTATGAAAGACAACACAAAATACATATTGGATATACATAAAATATAACAACATAACATATACAAAAATTAACTTTTGTGAAATATGCATTTGTTTATTAAATATGAGCCCCTCAAGAGCATAACTAAAATGTGATTGTACCAAAGCTTGTGTTGTGTCGAGACTGAGGACAGTCGAGCATGGACTCAATCGAGCAACAGGTGACTAAGGATAGCCAGTAGACAGAATCCCAAAATGTTGATTTGGAATGATGAATGCATGAATTTGTTTAAAACGGATACTGGAGCATGCTTTCTTCCTCTTTTGGGCCTAGCGCCCTCTTGGGTTTTTGGGCTGGAGCATGCTTCTTTCTTTTCTGGTTTGGGCTGCCACGGGTAAGGCTTCTTTTGGGTTTTATTATTATTATATATTTATTTTCAGTAGGCTTGGGTTCTTGGTTTCTTTTTAGGTTTATGGTTTTAGTTTTGAGGGTTTGGGTTTTAGATTTAAATGGTTTAAGCTAGGAGCTTAGGTTTTGATTTCTATGGACTTCAATTTTAGTTTATGGGTTTGACATTTAATTATGGATTTTTATTTTATGGGTTTTTGGTTTATTTTATAAGTATAGATTTTATATGTTTTTGGAGTTTGGTTTTGGTTAGGACATATGAGTGATTTATTTCAACTATAATGATAGAAAAGCACTTTACACCCAAAAATGACCGAATTTGGAACAATAATAAGTGTTATATGACGAATATATACCAAGAAAGTTCCTAGAAAAAAACCGGTAGGAACAAAACCTCCTTAAAAACTAATCTTTTTAGACTTAAAAGTCTTCTTGATGGAACTCTCCTAGACATGTATATAATCACACAAAATAATCACTTACTATCTTAAACCTGACTCTAAAACCCCTATTAGAGAAATAAAATAAAATTTTATAGTAGAGAATCTATAAAAATAGGAAATTTCATTAATTCAAATTGAGAGTAAGAGCATGATTACTCCAATTTACCTCTCAAAATTGAGTTGTGTGTCATTTGAATGGGAAGCTACTTTTATAAGGTTTGTTACAATTTGAAAAATGATTTTCCTTTGGTGCTCAAATTCCATAAGAGCGGTCATGTTGCATCACATTTAATAGCCACAATTAAACATCACTAAAACAGATTAGCAATCTCATTTTAAAATCTAGAAATATTAACCATCTAAATTTTTTTGGACCAAATTGTCCATATAAAAATATCTTTTGGAATTCAAGTTAGAATTCATGTAAATCACTCAAATCTAGAAAAATCATGCGAAAAACTTCTCTATTCATTATGCATTATAAACATATTTATTTATTCATTTGTTTTTAGTTACATCACTATAAAATTGTAAGTATTGATGTTTACTTAACTTTTTTATCTTTCGTGTTATAGGCCATTGACATCCAAATCGACCTCATCAATGTTTTGTCATAGGCAAAACTTATCACCTCTGCAAGGAGAGGTAAGTTACAATTAATTTTTTTTAAAAATGATCATAATGTATTGATTTTTAGTTTTAGTGTTATAGGTGATTAGCATCTGGATCAATGTCATTAATATAATATTGTAGAGGGATGGTGGCACCTTACCAACCACCTCGATATATTAGAAAATTTCATGTTTGATTATTATATCAATATGTTACTATTGATATATAAGCTTGACTCTTGTTAATTTTCATTGTAGAACTATGTTACAATATTAAATGATATAGTTGAGTTAGTGTCCTTAGAAGTCAAATGACCATGACAAGCCCTTGAGGGAACAGTAAGTAGCATAGCTCAAGGATACATTTTGATCTTGTAATTTACATAGTGTTATCTTATATTTGGGAGACTTTAGCCATAGCAAAAGACATATGGGAATCGGTTGACATCACTTGGAATAGGGTTGAATTCAAATTAAACTGAACACAAATATATATATGTTCATGTTTGATTTTTTTTTTTTTTTGTGGGTTTAATTCATATTTGAGTTTGTATTTTTTTTTATAGTGAAGTTCAGATTTAGGTTTGGGTTCGAGAGTTGGGTTTGAATTCGGTTCGTGTTTATATTTATATTCGATTCGAATAATTCATATTTAAGTTTTATTAAAAATTATAATTAATAAAATTTAATTAAAATTTAATTTTAAGTTCAAATTCATGTTTGTGTTTGGTTCGTATAGTTCATATTTCGGTTCGTATAGTTCATATTTGGGTTTGTATTTACAAATATTGAAAACCATAATTTGGATTCGTGTTCAGGTTTTGAGTAGTTCATTTTGGGTATGTTTGAACTGAACTCAAAAATAAATCTGAATATATTCAATTTGAATCCAACCCTAACTTGAAATATGGTATATATAGTGTAGGGACCTCCTAATGATCGATGTGGTCGACAACCAACCTTAAGAGATGGTCGACCTTACCTTTTCAGATGATACTCCTAATGCTCAATCCAAAGATCTTTATGTATGTGTGAATCAAGTTAAATTTTATTTACTAAAAGTATGCTAGTTTTATCCCTAAATCTTTATCATTATGTTAGATGATACGAATCATACATAGTCGAGTGGTTAAAATAGGTCTACATAAACATAGTCCATTCACCAACCCAAATAATAAAAAAAGTTTATTGACCAATAGCCCAATAGATCTTACAATCCTCAAATCGTGAGACAAAAATAAAGAAATGGTACAAAAATGCTAAGGATATGAACACATGTGATGTATACATGATGGGAGTGCAATTGAAAGACCCACATTAGAAAATAGTTATTCAATCGAGACATTGGTTAATAGTCAATGTTTGTGCATTATTCATAAAAAAATGCACAAAGTAGTAACAAAGTGACATATTGATATATATGTTTTTAGTCTATAGCATGTTGATGCATTTTTAGCTATCTTACGACACCACTAATCGGATAAAGTGAAGGAGGTTCAATAGAATTGGACTAAGATCCATGCAGTTTTTGTGGTTTATCTCCTAGGTGAGTTTAAGGAATTTAAAGTTGCCTATGATAAGTATGTGTGTCCAGACTTGTACAAGTTATTGATTGAAGGTACTTTTTACCATAACGCCTATTTCAAGGCATGGAGTAAGGTGGATGAGGTATGTATATAATTTTATATTTAATTGATCTCAATAATAATTATTATATAAACATGAATACTAATTGTAATTGTACTATATTTCTAGGTTTTCATCCTTGTTAATTATGACACGCTCATTAGGTATGTGGCGTCATTAATCTTTGTGTGTGGACGATTATTATGTATAACTCTTCTGAAAGTTACACAATAAATGTTGATAATTTTAATAGGCAAATGAAAATGTACATGATCACACTACCATACATGTTGTGATAAACACGATATTGAGAGTTTGTCAAGGCGTCATCTCATTTAGAGCCATTCACATTATCAAAGAAAGTTGATGTCCCACAATACGAAACAGAATTCGAGGATTGTGGCGTGTATACATTATACTTTATTAAATGTCTCTTATTAAAGCAACCCATGAATTTTAAAGAGTAAAACACAGTACAAATACGCATATGTTTGGCCACACAATTATTTTTTGTCTAGATTTGATGATATATATTTTGACTAATTGTTATACATGTTTTTAACATTTAATTGATATGAATATTTGTAATTTGATATGCTTGTACATTAATCATAATAACATAATCCATTATGATAACAATTATGAGAACAATAAAACAACATTTATTTTATTGTTTATAGTTTATGGGTTACAATATTTGGTAAATAGTAATATGATTTATCACAAGATATCAATTTGGTAACTAATACAAAATTTACTTTAATATATTAAATAATCAATTACCTTCACTCCTAATATTTATAATAATTTCATATTAAACCCCTAATTTCAACATTAATTAAGTTTTAACTTAAATTTGTACAAATACTTAGATAATCATTTTTTTTTTCCTTAAATTTGAACCAAGAAATTTTGAAATTTCAAATATAATATGTGCTTTTTTAGTATTAGGGGTCGTTTATATAAAAAATGTGAAGGATAAAAAAGTTAATTGTAATGGTGAAGGGTAAAATTAATATAAATAATATAATAATTAATAAATTTAGCCAGTTTTGTTAATCCTAAGATAAGATGATTAATTTATTTTCATAATATTTAATCATGATTAATTATTTTATTTTCCCTTGAAAATTTTGCAACAAGCCAATTGAGTCGATTGGACCAAGAAGCACTTGAACACCCTTTACAAGCAAACTTGTTTCCGTTTTCTGGATATACATGCATAATAACTGATGTCAAAATCGACACGATTCACTGTTGTTGACGATGAAGCTGCTATTACTTGGGTCGTGTGTGAGATCCGTGAAATCACCTAACTGGGTAAGGGTAAATAAGTCTTCCTGGACGTCGATCTCCAATGCATAATGGAATACAGCCACTCAGAATCCCACATTTCAACGTACAGGTACTTGATTGTCATCCTTCTTGTCTTTTCCTCTTCTTGTTATATTTGAATAATAATACAGAAAACACTACCGTAGTTGAGAAACTTGCCAACTTCAATACTAATGCACATGCTAAGCTAACGTGTAAGGAGAAAAAAAAATTGAAGATTGAAAGACAAATTGGTACAACAGAATTGAAGAATCAGCAATAAGAAAAGGATGACAAGAGAACCACCTTTGGAATACACAACACCACAAATTTCTACACATTTTGTTAATTCAAACCAAATCACTAAGCCATTTTTGATCAATTCAAATCCCAAAACTATCTACTTGCTGAGTTTCTCTTGTCGATTCAGAAACGTCCGTGGTATTGGCTTCATGGGATTTTTTCAATTTTGCCACAAGGACCCACATGTTTGCCAGTTCGTTTTCTAGATAGGCTTCTCGTTTCTTAGATTCTTCAATCTTTCTTTGAAGCTCGCTCTCTCGTTGATCCTTCTCCATAAGGGCAGCTTCGTATGAAACCTCTCTCTCTCGGCTCAGCGCTAGTTCTCTCTTGAGATCTGGTGATACAGCTTGATCTTGTCGCTTGAACTGACCACTGTCTCTGCGCCCATTTCGCATGGTACTTGTTCTACGCTGGGTTGGGGAACTCTTTGCTGCAGCCAGCTCGGTGGCTAGTCTCTCGTTATGGTTCATAAGCTTAGCAACTTCTTCTGACAATGCTTTGAGCTCAACCGCTGCAGCTGAGGCTAGTCCTTTAGCATATGAACTCTCCTCCACTAATTTCTGGTTTCGAAGTTCTAGTTGTTCTTTGGATTCTGTTAGTTCCGCAACTTTCTGCTTTAATTCTTCAATCTCAATTGCCTGAATAAGGAAAAAGCAAGCAATTGTCAAAAGTTTCTCTCGCATGCCAACTTGTATCTCTAAAAACCATGAAATGATGAACTCAGGCTAATGACAATTTTCCCACAGCAGCATGCCCTGGATCTATTGAATTTTCCAGCACTAATTGTCCAAAGAAAGTTGAATTAAACAATAAACGATTAACCTTTAAGTAAGTGGGATTATAATCCAGACCTAATGTTACAACCATAATGAAACATATCCGCTGAAGTAGCTCGTATTTACAATTTCTTTAAGAAAAACCACCAATTTATACAATAAAATGTGATTAATGAAATTTCAGCAATACGTAAAGGCATAATCAGCTGTAAGATATTCTGACATTGATGGTTAGATGGAATCATTTCAAAAAATTATAATCATTGACTATGGCCTTCATTTATTGTTGACACTGTTTTATTATTACTATTATCAGCCTTTTTTTTAACTTTTTTAGTAGAATTCCATTGGAGAGAAATGCATGATGATATGCAGTTATGTGATTTCAGTTCAAGGAACTAGCTACAAACAATTTTGAAAGAATTAAGAGGCTACAATACCTGTGCCCGTGAAAGCAAGTCGTCATTTATATCTTTCAAGACACCAATATCTTGGTTGATTGGAAGCTGTTCCTCATGGAAACATTCAGTGAATCGTTGTGAATAACTGGCTACTGGACTGAAATTTCTCAGCTCTAGTGCATCAGTGAGCTGCTGCTTTAAGGAGGAAATCGTTTCCTCTAATTCTTCGCATTGGCAAATCTGAAAGAATAGTAATGTGTCAAGTTACAATTCGCTGATAACATTATTGCCAAACACACAAAGTAATCTATGTAAGTCAGTTATGTATACATTGATTTAAAAAAAAAAAATGTACCTTTTGATTGAGCTGCTCTTGAATTATACGATTATCAGCAGCTTTGAGCTGGAAATTGAAATAATATTTTAGTGGTCCAATTAAATTAGAAACAACAGATGATGACAATTAACAGGGTAAAGATTACATCATTTATTTTATCCTTTACTCAATCGTTCCAATTTGTGAACTTCAGAATGATAAGGGCTACTTAAACCATATTCTTGGGCCAAGATGTAAAGATTGATCACCTCAAGTTCAAAGGACTTCTCATTCAATTGTGCCATCAGCTCAGCAATAGACTGCCGCAAAAATCAGCAAAGAGAATAAAGACATGTTTCTATAAAAGATGAGAGAACATAGGAAAGATAAGTTAAACTTACTTGAGACACTTCAGAGTTGTTCATTGTGTTGTTCAAAACCATTATGAAATCAGCAATTTGCTTTTCAAGCAGAGAAATTTGTTTGTTCTTACGCATTATTTTGTCTCTCAACTTCTTAATCTCCACCTATGCAGTCAAGGACCACAAAATTCAATATTTGAGGCACATCAAAAGCAGAAGGGGATAAAGATGACCAAGCAGACAATATATTACCTGAAGTTGTTCCTTCTGGGGATTTTTAGCAGCCTCCTCGGACAATCGCTTCAAGGCACTAGAATGAAGTGCCACTTCTCCAGACAAAATCTTCTGTTGTTCTCTCAGAAGATCAATCTGATCAATTGTTTTGATGCTAGTCTGCAATAAGCAAGATACAACTTTAGACCCGTAGAATATGCATAAAGCAGAGTTATAAAAAGAATTGGAATCATAAGCTGCAAGCTCAGAGATGTTTAGGAATGGGAATTGAGTGGTTGGTGAAAACTTAACAGGTACCCCAAGCTACCAGGACATAAGATGAGATAAATACTCTGGTGAAGCCTTCTGATAGTGTTATTAGTTATTAGTTATTTTAAAATGAAATAAGATTGCAATGCAGATTCCTAGGGCTAAACACAGTACTGGCAAAGTAACTAGCTATAAGCTGCCAAGAACAGAAAGGCAAAACCATATCACTGTTATCTAGCTGAATAGCAATGGAAAGTAGTGAAGATAATCTACTCATTTGATTACTATATTTCACTCCCTTGACTAATACAGTGCAAAACACTTGTACCTGCAATCATAAGCAATTCGAGATAAATGAAAACTGCACACAAACAGTTGATAGCCTTGTCTCTGTAGTATATTTTTAAAGAGCTGTAGAAAAATAGAATTGCACATACCAAAGGTGTCTCTTGTCCAATGAAACTATCCTCGGGAACTTCTCTGTTCTGTCTAGCCTCAGAGAGGATATCCGCAGATGGAGAGGTTTCTGTAAGTAGAGACTGGGAAAGCCCAGATTCAGCATGAACATTACTGCTCCCAGCTTGAGGAGTTGAAGGTGTGCTATTAGACTTAATTCCACTAGATTTATCACTGGTGCTAGTCAATGGCCCCAAGCTACTATCTCTTTTCTGTTCAAAAAATTTAAATTTCATGAGCTTTAAAACTGGCTCCACATACATTTCAAAAGTGAAGCAAAAAGGAGAAATTCATTCAGCATGTTACTGACACCAACTCTCATGATTCATGCATCTCCTTGCTTCATTAAAAATTTAAACGAAAAAGAAAAGACTGTCCTTGGATATCAACTGCTAAGATTACTCTTTAGAAGATTGATAACTAGCAAAGAGACATACTGTAGGAGTTCTAAGTTACCTAATTAGATTGTTCACAGATAATATCTATTATATACTTAAGATCTATCCTATTAGCTAGAGTTTATCTTATCTATTATTTTGTTTTTGATACAAATTTATCCTAGTTGACAATTATCTATCCAAGAGAACTCCATACAATTGCTTACATCGTAGTATGTATGAAAAAAATGGAAAAAACCAGTGAATTTTAACTGCTTTTATGGTCTCAGAGCCTGATTTCCTAACTGGTCTCAAATAAAAAAAAAACAAAAACAACCAAGATGACTCCTCCTAGGGATCCTACTATTTCAAGGGACCCCACTACTGATCCTGCTGTTAGTGATGTACCTTGTTTGAGGTTTTATCCGATTAGACTGAGGTTCAACAACCTTTGACTATGGTTCAAGGTTGCATTGATCAAAATGCAATTTAGATTACAGTCCATAAAACGAATGGTAAGAACTATTTACCATGGTCTCAATCAATGAAGTTGACTGTTTGTGGACAAGGAAAGATGGGTTATTTAACCAGTACAACTAAGGCACCATATCAGATTGATCCAGCATATCCAAAATGGTGAGCAGAAACTAGTACAGTCATGACTTTGTTGATCAATTCAATGGAGGCAGGTATCAGGCAATTCTACCTTTTCCTTCTTACAGCAAAGGATACATGGGAATTGGAATGCTGCCAGTGATACCTGCTGTAATCAGTAATTCTGCTCAAGATTTTGAGTTGAAATCGGAATTGAGAAAAACAAGACAAGGTGCTATATCAGTAACTCAGTATTATGGTATTCTGACTAAGCTCCGGTAGGAGCCAGACTTGTTTTGTGATGCAGATTGGAACTGTCCATAAGATAGTGTGAAGTTTGTCAAGATGGTTGAGAGAGGAGTATTTGAATTCCTTGCTGGGTTAGACAAGGAGTTAGGGGAAGAACTTTAGGTAAGGAGACTTTACAATCCATTAGAGAAGGTTTTGTTGAGGTAAACGGAGAAAAAAGCAAATGAAGACTGATGATGGCAAGTCAGAGAGAATTCAGTGGTTCAAATACCCTTCCAAAGATCAAAATCCTCTGCCTTGGTGTCTAAAGGGTCATATACCTATACTACTAATGATCAAAGAAGTATGAGGAGAGAAAGTAAGGCCTGGTGTGATCATTATAAACGTTCAAACCTCACCAGAGAAACCTGTTGGAAGCTCCGTGGGAGACCACAGAACCGGAAGACAGGCAGACCTGGTGAAACAAAAGGGTCTTGCACTAGTGTTGAAGAGAGTATACCATTGCCACATCCCAATAACTCAAAACCAGTGTCATTTTCTAAGGAACAGCTAGACCATTTACTGATCAACCAAGCCAATTAATATGTCACTGGTTCATGTTCTATTGCAGAAAACGGTAATGTCCATACAACCCTACATGTTACTCAAAAAAGTTCTGGGTAATAGATTCAGGAGCCTTTGGACATATGTTATGGAGACCTCAAAGTTAAGATTGCCAATGGATCAGTGTCAAATGTAGCAGGACCTTTTCCTACATTAAGTTTTGCAAGTCCCTAACCTATCTTGAAACCTATTGTCTATTAGTAAATTGACTAAAAAACTGAATGGCATTGCTAAATTTTCTGCTGGTAATTGTGAACTTCAGGACCTGAGAAGAGCACAAAGCCAAACATCCAAGTGTAATTTTGTTTCACAAAATTAGTAATCAGGAAATTTTAATGTGGCACGGAAGGTTAAGACACCCTAACTTATTTTATTTGCACAAACTGTTTCCTACATTGTTTAAAAATAGAAATCCTTTCATGTTTCAATGTGAAATTTGTCAATTTGCTATACATACTCAGTCCCTTTATCCTACCAATCCTTATAAAAGTTCACACCCACTTGCATTAGTACATAGTGATATTTTAGGGTAGGGACCATTTAAAGTCCCTAACCCTACTAGATCAAGGTGGTTGATCATATTCATTGATGATCACACAATTCTATGTTGGGTATACCTAATGGAGGACAAATCCGACACAAATCAAAATTTTCAAGCCTTCCATGCTATGGTTATGACATAATTAACAGACAATAGTAGGGTATTTTTTCAGTCAATCTTACAAAGCTATTTCATAAAAAATGGTATCGTCTACCAGAGTTCATATGTGAACACACCACAACAAAATGGTGTGCCTAAAAGAAAGAATAGATACCTTCTAGAGGTGTCTCATGCCTTGATGCTCACAATGAACTTGCTTAAGTATCCTTGGGGTAAGGTTGTTCTTACAGCCACTTACCTCATTTAATAGGTTACCAAGTAAGGTCCTAAAATTTAAGACACCACTCTCATTTTTCCTTCAAGCTTTTCCAGGGTTTAGACATTTAAATTTATTCCCACTAAAAACCTTTCGACGCACAACCTTTGTACATGTTTTTGAAATAAATGAGGAAAGTTGGAACCTAGGGAATTTAAATGTGTTTTTGTAGGACACTGTCTTACACAAAAAGGCTACAAGTGTTATTTTACACACACACACAGTTTTTTGTCTCTAAAGATGTCACATTTTTTTTAATCGCAACCATATTTGGCAAACACTCCTCTTCAAGGGGATATGTTAGGTGAAGAAAATAGTGGTTGGGAAACTCCTATGCCAATGCCAATGCCAATGTCATCATCTTGGCATGTGACACCATCTATAGAACCTGAAAATTTAGTACCTCTTGGACCTGAAAGATTAGAAGGGGGGGTTAACAAGATTAAAACAACTAAAGGTCTGTTCTCAAAGACGTGAAACTCAAAGTAATATACCTACTATTGACACTCATGGTCATTCACCTCAACCTGAATAACAACAGGAAATAATGCATGAGTCACAACTGCACAACTGCAAGGTGCAAATTCTTTAGCTCTTGAAAATTTTGTAGTAGATGATAATATTTACCAACCAATTGCTCTTAGGAAAGGGGTTAGATCTTGTACTTCACACCCTATTTCCAAGTATGTATCCTATGACAAACTATCTGCACGGTCTCATACATTTGCTATCAATTGTAGAATTTTTTAAGAAAATAAAAGAAGCTTAGGTCATCCTACGTGAAAGGAGGCTTTAATAAATGAAATGAAGGCCCTAGAGAAGAATACAACCTGGGAGCTAGAGAGTTTACCTAGAGGGAAGGAGACTGTAGCCAACAAGTGGGTGTTTACTTTGAAACATAGAGTTTGTTAATATACAGCCTGTATAGATAAGGAATGCTAATTTGTAGGGATTGTTAATTTATAGGATATGCTGATTTATAGGATACTAATTTGTATACTTTCCTAATATCTAGATCATGTAACCTGTATAAATATATGATGATTCATATCAATAAGATTGAGAGAATTAAGCCTTCCGTCTTTTCTGAATTACCTGGTATCAGAGCCTTTAGGCTGGTTCTGAAATTTCTTTGGGTAAAACAGAGTTTGGGTCTCTGTTGTTTATCAGAACAGAAAGATTGGTTGTTTCTCTATTTTCCGACGACCGGATCTGCTGCGGGTGGGCTTCACGCGTGACTATTTTATCTCACCACCTATCTAGGGTGAATCAGAACAGAAAGACCGGCCAATCCCTATTTTTCGGTGATCTGATCTGCTGTGAGTGGGCGTCACGCGCCAGATCTGCTTCGTTTGCTGTCCGGTTCATCCTTTGACGACGACTTAGTATTTCCGGTGGGTTTCTGGTGCTACCTTGCTGTTTTTGAATTCGTTTGAAGGAGGGTGTTGTCTTGTTGCCTTCGGTTCAGGGTGTGTTCACATCAGTTGTTGTTTTCAGTTCAGATTCAGGTTTCTCAGCCGTGGTGGTTTCTGTTGTTTGGGTTCATTGCCTTCTGTTCAGGTCGTGTCATCATCAGTTGCTGTCTTCGGTTCAGGTTCTCGTGTTTCAGCCTTGTTTGATTCTATTGTTTGGATTAATTATAGTTTGGTGTTTGCACAATGGTTGATACTAAGGTTCCAATAGGAGAAGTGGTTCCAGTATTGTCTAAAATTGCAGAGCATAAGTTGAATGGCATTAATTACTTAGATTGGAGCAAAACTGTTAGGATTTATATGCGTAGTATTGATAAGGATGATCATTTGATTAATGACCCCCCCACTGATGACACTAGGAAATTATGGTTAAGGGAAGATGCACGTCTCATTTTACAGATCCGTAATTCTATTGAAAGTGAAGTGCTTGGTTTGATTAATCATTGCGAATTTGTGAAAGAACTCATGGATTATCTTGAATTTTTATACTCTGGGAAAGACAATATATCCAGGATTTATGATGTTTGTAGGGCTTTCTATCGTCCTGAAAAGGAAGCCAAATCTCTTACAGCTTTTTTCATAGATTTCAAGAAAACCTATGAGGAATTAAATATGCTGCTGCCTTTTAGTTCAGACATCAAAGTACAGCAGGCTCAAAGGGAACAAATGGCGGTGATGAGTTTCTTGGGTGCACTTCCATCTGAGTTTGACACAGCTAGATCTCAGATTCTTGCCGGTACTGAGATTACCTCTCTTCAAGATGTGTTTAGTCGTGTGCTCCGTACAGAGTCCACTTCGTCTAATCAATCGAGCAGTATTCTTATTGCTAACAGAGGAGGGGGGAGTGAAACTGGTAGAAGGAATTATAATAGAGGAGACAGAGGGGGTAACAATGGAGGACCTAATGAGAGGAATTCTAATAAAGGAGACAGAGGGGGTAACAATGGAGGAACTAGTGAAATTGTTTGTTATTATTGCAAAGAACCTGGACATACAAAGCGTTATTGTAAGAAATTACAAAATCGCAACCAGAGAGATCAGAATACCACTACTACTGTTGCTACTATTGCTGCGACTTCTAGTTCATCTTTTGATAAAAGAGTCACAATTTCAGTTGATGAATATGCCAAATTGTCTCAACGTCAAGAATCTGTGAAAGACACATCATCGGCTGATTTTGAGTCAGGTAACAGGTGTCTTATTTCCTCCTCAAACAAATGGGTAATTGATTCCGGTGCCACAGATCATATGACAGGTAATCCCAACATCTTTTCCAGTTTTCGATCTCACACAACCCCATCTCCAGTAACAATAGCTGATGGGTCCAATTATATTGTCGAGGGATCAGGGACTGTGAAACCTACCTCTTCTATTACCTTATCATCTGTACTAAGTTTACCTAGTCTTGCTTTCAATCTAATTTCTGTAAGTCGTCTCACAAAAGACCTTAATTGTTGTATCTCATTTTTCCCTAATTATTGTCTTTTTCAGGATCTTATGACGAAGCAGACTATTGGTAAAGGGCATGTATCTGATGGTCTTTATATTCTCGATGCGTGGATACCTAATTCAGTGGCCTGTTCTAGTGTTGCATCTCCATTTGAAGCTCATTGTCGGTTGGGTCATCCTTCTTTGCCAGTATTGAAGAAGTTGTGTTCTCAGTTTCATGATGTACCTTCAGTGGATTGTGAGTCTTGTCATTTTGCTAAACATCATAGAAGCTCGTTAAGTCCTAGAGTTAATAAGCGAGCTGAGTTTGCTTTTGAGTTGGTTCATTCTGATGTTTGGGGACCATATCCTGTTTTATCTAAAACTGGGTTCAAATATTTTGTTACTTTTGTGGATGATTTCTCAAGAATGACTTGAATTTATTTTATGAAAAATCGTTTTGAAGTGTTTGGTCATTTCTCTAATTTTTGTGCTGAAATCAAAACTCAGTTTAATATGTCTGTGCGTATATTAAGAAGTGATAATGCTAAAGAATATATGTCAGAAACGTTTCAGAATTACATGAACCAACATGGCATCCTTCGTCAATCATCTTGTACTGATACCCCTGCCCAGAATGGAGTTGCTGAGAGGAAAAATAGACATCTCCTTGAGACTGCTCGAGCATTGTTATTTCAAATGAAAGTTCCGAAGCCATTTTGGGCGGATGCTATCTCCACGGCTTGTTTTCTGATCAATCGAATGCCCTCTCCAGTGCTCAAAGGAGATGTTCCGTATAGCATCCTTTTTCCTACCAAGCCTTTGTTTCCGGTTGAACCACGGATATTTGGGAGTACTTGTTTCGTTCGTGATGTGAGGCCTCATCTTACCAAATTGGATCCTAAAGCCCTGAAATGTGTCTTTTTGGGCTATTCACGGCTACAGAAGGGGTACCGGTGCTACTCTATTGATCTCCACAAATACTTGGTATCAACAGATGTTGTCTTCTCTGAACACATTCCATTCTTTGCTTCAGAATCGGAGTCTCGTCGTCAGGGGGAGGATGATGACTGGTTAAAGTATGAGTTCTACTCTTCAGTACTGAGTGAGCCAATAAGTTCTGAAGAAAGACTCCGTGTTGATAGTCTGTCGTCTTCTGTTTCTGTTGAACCATCTAATGCTAATGATGTTTCTAGTTCTAATGTTGAGCCATCCGAGGGTATGAATTGTTTGAGTGATCAGCCTATTGTACCTACAGCTCCTGTAAAGCCGCCGATTGTCAGAGTCTATTCACGAAGGCCAGACCACCATGATACATGCCCGACACCAGCTAATTCGTCATCTGATCCTCCACCAAATGATCTTGATTTGCCTATTAGTCTTCGTAAAGGTAAACGACAGTGCACCCTTCCTAAATATCTCATTACTAATTTTATTTCCTATGATCACTTATCTTCATCTTCTAGATCTTTAATTGTCTCTCTAGACTCTGTTTCCATACCAAAGACAGTTAGAGAAGCTCTATCCCATCCGGGTTGGCATAAGGCTATGATTGAAGAAATACAAGCTCTGGATGATAATCATACATGGAATCTAGTCACTTTACCTGCAGGAAAAAAGACAGTAGGATGTAAGTGGGTGTTTGCAGCCAAATTTAATGCAGATGGTTCGGTGGCTCGACTTAAAGCCCGATTGGTGGCCAAAGGGTTTGCTCAGACTTATAGAGTTGATTATTCCGACACTTTCTCTCCAGTGGCCAAACTCACTTCTGTTCGCTTGTTCATCTCTTTAGCGGCTTCTCAGAATTGGCCTTTACATCAGCTGGATATAAAGAATGCATTTTTGCATGGTGATATTGTCGAGGAGGTCTATATGGAGCAACCACCCGGTTTTGTTGCTCAGGGGGAGTATGGTAAGGTATGTCATCTGAAGAAATCTTTGTATGGCTTGAAGCAAAGTCCTCGCGCTTGGTTTGGAAAATTCAGTGAAGTGGTTCAGGAGTTTGGGTTACAGAAGAGCAAGTGTGATCATTCAGTCTTTTACAGAAAATCTACGGTTGGGATTATTTTACTTGTTGTCTATGTTGATGACATTGTCATTACCGGAGATGACTGCACAGGAATAACTTCTCTCAAAACATTCTTGCAAACCAAGTTTCATACCAAAGACTTGGGTCAGTTAAAATACTTTTTAGGGATAGAGGTGAAGCAAGAAAAGAATCTTCCTATCTCAAAGGAAGTATGTTCTTGACTTGCTTGCAGAGACTGGAAAGGCAGGAGCTAAGCCGTGTAACACACCAATGAATCCTAGTGTTCAACTTACAAAGGATGACGATGATCGCTTTAATGATCCAGAGAAGTATAGAAGATTGGTTGGGAGGTTAAATTATCTCACAGTGACTAGACCAGACATTGCCTATGCAGTTAGTATTGTAAGTCAGTTTATGTCTGAGCCCACAATTAAACATTGGGCCGCTTTGGAACAAATTTTGTGCTACTTGAAGGGAGCTCCAGGCTTGGGCTTGCTATATATGAACCATGGACATTCTCGCATTGAGTGTTTTTCAGATGCTGATTGGGCTGGATCGAAACTGGACAGAAAGTCCACTACAGGCTACTGTGTTTTTGTTGGTGGAAATCTGATCTCTTGGAAGAGTAAGAAACAGAGTGTTGTCTCTCGATCTAGTGCAGAATCAGAGTATAGAGCTATGGCTCAATCCACATGTGAGGATATGTGGATTTGTCACCTATTGGAAGAAATTAGTCTGAAACCTCACTTACCAGCAAAACTTTGGTGTGATAACCAAGCTGCTATTCACATCGCATCTAATCCTGTATACCATGAAAGGACCAAACATATTGAGGTAGATTGTCACTTTATTCGAGAGAAGATCAAAGAGAATTTGATCTCAACTGGGTATGTGAAGACTGGCGAGCAATTGAGAGATATATTCACAAAGGCATTAAATGGAACTCGAGTTGAGTATCTCTGTAACAAGCTGGGCATGATTAATATCTATGCTCCAGCTTGAGGGGGAGTGTTAATATACAGCCTGTATAGATAAGGAATGCTAATTTGTAGGGATTGTTAATTTATAGGATATGCTGATTTATAGGATACTAATTTGTATAGGATACTAATTTGTATACTTTCCTAATATCTAGATCATGTAACCTGTATAAATATATGATGATTCATATCACTAAGATTGAGAGAATTAAGCCTTCCGTCTTTTCTGAATTACAGAGTTGATGGTTCTATTAAGAGGTATAAGGTTCGATTAGTTGCTAAAAGGTTTACTCAAACATATGGGATAGATTATGAGGAGACTTTTGCACTCGTAGCCAAGCTGAGGGTTGTTGTCCCTAGCTGCAAACCTGGACAGGCCTTTGCAACAAGAAGACATTAAGAATGTTTCTTTAAATGGTGACTTAACAGGAGGTGTAAACCTTAGTAGTCAAATGTGTAAATTGGAGAAATTTTTATATGGTTTAAAGCAATCACCTAGAGCATGGTTTGCAAAGTTCACTAAAGCTGTTAGGAGCTATTGTTTTACTCAAGGGCAGGTTGATCATACTCTCTTCTTCAAGCATATGAACAGTAAAATCACTATTCTGATAGCACGTGGATGATATAAATAATAAATCTAACGGGAGATAATCTAGAGGAAATGGAGCAGGTGGTAATCTAGAGGAAATGGAGCAGATGGAGAAGGTGCTCGCCATGGATTTTGAGATAAAAGACTTTGGGCATCTAAAATATTTCCTAAGTATGGAAGTTGCTAGAAGTGAAAGAGGCATTGCAATTTCACAAAGTATATCCCAGATTTGCCACAAGAGACTGGGATACCAGGTTGTAAAAGTATTGAAACTCCCATGGATTCTAATTTATGATTTTACCCAGTTAGTGGAGATACAGCAGTGGACAAGGGGCGATACTGGAGATTTGTTGGTAGACTAATTTATTTGTCTCACACAAGGCCAAATATTGTCTATGTTGTGAGCGTGGTGAGCCAACACATGCATAATCCACAAGAAAAGCATTTGAAGGTTGTGAATCAAATCTTGCAATATCTACATAAGACTCCAGGTAAGGGCCTGTTTTTTGGGAAAAACACTGATTGAAAGACTGAAGCATTCACATATGCTAATTGGGCAGGATCAGTAAGTGATAGAAGGTCGACCTCAAGTTATTGCACCTTCGTTTGGGGGAATTTGGTAACTTGGCGGAGCAAGAAACTAACTGTGGTGGCTAGGAGCAACAAAAAGGCTGTATTTTCAGGCAATGGCACAGGGTATATGTGAGTTGACGTGGCTGAGAAGGTCTATGGTAGAAATTAACATTAAAGGAGAGGAACCAATAAAATTCTACTATGGCAACAAGGTAGCCATCAGTATTGCATATAACACCATGCATCATCACAGAACCAAACATGCGGAAATCGTTTGGCAATCTATCAAAGAGAAACTTGTTCATTTATGTGCCTACTGCTCAACAGATAGCTGATATTCTAACCAAGAGACTACCTAAACAAAGTTTTGATATTCTAATGTCCAAGCTGGGAATGGTGGATATTTTTGCACCAGCTTGAAAGGCAGTGTAAGAGTTCTGAGTTATCAGATTGAATTTTTTATGGATAATATCTATTATCTATTTAAGATTTATCTTATTAGCTAGAATTTATCTTTATCTTTTATTTTGTTTTTGATATAGACTTATCCTAGTTGGTAATAATCTATCTAGGAGAACTCTATATATTAGCTTGCATTGCAGGAATATATATACAAAATCAAAAGAAAAAACCAGTGAGCTTTCACTGCTTTTAGATACATACCCGTAGCTTTAACCAATTTAGCAATCCATGCTTACGGGTCTTTTTCTCCTCCTTACTTGAATCATCTGCAGTTTCAGAATTTCCTTCCAGAGAAGCAAATAAATCAATGTTTTCATCATCCAAGACCAAGTCTCGCCTTCGGTGTGGCAGATATGCAAGCTACAGAATTTGGATTACAAAACTATAATCAGATCAACCAAAGTTGTAAGCAAACCTTTTTAGGCCAACACCCTCAATATTCAGCAGAAATGAAATTGAGAAAATTATTATCATAAATTAGATTTATGAAGTGTAATAAGTTAAAAAAAAGTATACAACCAATTTATGTAGCACCTCTTCTTCTCCAAAAGAATGTCTTCTCCTTGGACCAGGGCGGTGCGGAAATCTTGTCGATTGTGAAGCTTTTGAGGAAACCAAAATTAATTTGGTCAATCGTTGTATTCGGCTCAATAAAGCGGCTTTTGCTTCTTCTTCTTGTTCTAATCTAGATTGCAGCTTGACTTGACCATCTTCTAGCTTCACACATGACAAAACAAAATGAATGATAGGAAGTCAAACATACCACTTTCTTTTCAGATGTAAAATGTGTCATGTGATGACTCTTTCAAGACCAACAATGATATCACATGGTTATAAAGATAAAAGAAAAAGGAAAACAGACATCTCTAATCACTTTGTCAACACAACAAACCAAAGATGCTAGGACTAGGAGTTCTACCTTGTCATATGTTACTACATATTAATGATATTATATTTAATTTATATTAATAATTTAACTTTAGAATTTTAATTATTTTATTATAAAAGTATAACTTTTCACCTACTACTAATTACAATTTCACAACTCCTGTCAATTAGTTTATTATTGCTTATCTTTCCACAACATGTTTATGTTGACAGGAATAAAATGAACACTGACAGGATCAAATAAGAAAAACTATTCACAAGATCCAATAACATTGACAAGAAAGGATAAGATGGACCAATAGTGCTCTCTTGAATATATCATGAAAAGTATCTAAGGTAGCATTCTGGTTAGATACTTTGATCTGTGTTACAACTCCAGAAAAACCGTCTAGGGTAAGGCATGACAGTTCCCAATGCTCTCTTGAATCTATCATGAAAAATATCATAAATTATTAATGATATCATATATCCTCTAAGTGCTGTCTGAGCCTCAATCAACTATATGCTGTGCTTTTTGCAACAAGGAAAACACTAGTATATTAAAACACAATTTTGAAACAAAGGGAGAAATTTGGTCAGTGGTAGCACATTACAAATCCAAGAGTTTATACTAGAAATAGAATTTGAAGCCTAATACAGAAACAACATTCTGTTCCAATGCCAGCCTTTTATTTTTTGCTCAACCTCACAACTGATACAGATGTCCCTATTTAAAAAAAATTTTAAATTTGTTAAGGCAAAATAATTAAATAACAAAACATGATGTATCCAAGAAATTTGTTTGATATCCTATATGCAAGGCTTGCAGTGAAATTGAATAATATGTTAACAAGTTCCTTTTCAAACATAGCGAAAACTAAAACCCATCCCACCATAGGCATACCTTCTGCTTTAGGAGGACAATATCATCTCCTCCTATATCCTTGACTTGAGGAACTGTTTCAATACCCCTCTTCAGCCGTTCTAACTCTTCCTTTAAACTCTGTATCTCATTTTGATATTTCTTGATGAGAGATTTCTCATCAATAATCTGCATGTATATTTCAGTTACTCGTTACCACAAAAACCTTAGAGTTGATATTTCTTACATCCATCTATTGAGGACAAGTACCTTGTTTTGAGACGCTTGAATCTCAATGTGTTTTGCACGGTGTGCAAATTTCAACGTATTTTGTGTTTCTTCTGAACTACTTGATGAAGGAGTGACAGTGCAGATGAGCTGAATACCCAGATATCAAAGATAATGATCAAAGACTGTAGGGATAAGAAGTAGCTTGCAAAACAATATGGTGGAAATGTGTGTGAATGTCCATCATTCACCTAAACTCATTTCAAGATCATTATTAAAAAAAAGTTTAAAATGAAAATAAATAAAGGGCTTACAGCTACACGGCCATGACCACTTAATGAAGATTGTAGGAGCCTGGTTAATTTAGAATCTCTGTATGGTATATGAGTGGCCCTCTCATCTGTTAACTTTGAAATAACCTATAAACAATCACAAGTAATATATCCTAAGATATGTTGATATTTAAATAAATTTCGAACCCTGTCCAATCGAATGTAAAATCATCAAATACAACAGGGTACTCTCTACAAATGAAAAGCAATATAGAAGTCAAACTTCAATAAATTTAGTATTATAAACAACAAAACACTTGAGATTACTGTTACATAGCATAATATAGTATTTTTCCATTAAATGCAAAGAATCAATAAAAATAAAAAAAACACCAGCCCCAAATGCATTGCTAAAACCCTGTATTTTGCATAGCACAACAAAAATACAGGATCAAGCAACAGTAGCAGAATCAAATCCATAAACACTTTTACATGTGTACATAAATATATTCATAAATAAATTACACTATGTTGTGTGTGCACAGTAAAAGCATGACATGTATATATCTGGTGAATCATTTATTTACTGACTAAAGAGGAAGCATTTAGAGGCTCCATAACTAGGGTTCAATCCAAAGCAAGCTGGCTCAAGTTCGAAAGTCAGCTCGGTTCGGTTCAGTTCAGTTCAGCTTGAATTCATTTAGCTCAAATTCAAACAGGATGGGTCAGCTCGTTTTTAAAACCGAACCGAACCTGAGCTAGAGAAAGTTTGGCTCAGTCTGGCTTGCAAGCCAAGTGAATGGCTCAATTCAATTCAAACTTGACTCGTGGCTCGATTCGAATTACGTAAAGCAATTGTCAAAATGATATCATTTTGTCAATGAGCCGCAAACTCGAATTACGAATCTAAACCACAAATCCAAACCATGAATTCAAACCATAAACTTGAATTGAACTCAAATCAAATTATTTTTATTTAAGCCAAACTCGAGTTACTTTTAACTTTGACTCAATAAAGTCAAATTGAACTTGAAGAGGACCATTTTTTATTTGAACCAAACTCGAGTCAAGAAGTGTCCGGACTCAACTCAATTCATATACACCATTATTGACATGGCTAGAATAACCACAGAATACAAGGCCTCACTGTTCCCAGAGTTAGCAGGCTTTTATTAATATAAGATCCCTCTTTCCGTCTCACACCAACAGTTTCGGCCTTTGAGCTCTCTGAACCTGCCAGATCGATAAGGTGCTGCAGGTATAAGTAAAATTTGGAGAAGTTAAGAAAAATCATAGACATTAAGCTACATGGCAATTAAAACATATCACTGGAAAAGTAGCAAATATAAGGTTATTACTGAAAATATGAAATAGTAAACAACAAGAAACTAAAGGTGATCCCAGTGATAGGGCCGTAGAAATTACCAATTGGGATAGATTTACAGCTTCACCGGTACTATTTTCTCCACATGGGCTGCTCTCTATTGTCTACATGGAAGATCAACATGTCACAATGCATAAAAAAACAGTGATAGCATATGAAGTCATTGTCCCAATACAACTGTGAGAATACCAGAGTAAATATTGTATGACTCCGACTGCTTAGTAAATTGAAATTTGTTGACCCAACATGTCTGTGCTCTGTTGTCAAAAAACAAAATCTAGTCACAAAGCATGAAATAAATTTTGTTAATAGTACCATTAAATATAGATCACTGATTGTAATGGCATCGACAATCAACTAACGACAAATGCTAGCTAGCTTCTGGAAACACTCTAGATAATATTAAAATACTATATCATTGTATTTATTCACCTCCCTGAATTTTTGCGCTTCCTGCATATAACAAAGAAAGAAATAAATTTTACCTTCTCCAGCTGCTATAAGGGAAAGGGCATGAGCAGGAGATAATACAACTTCTTCCTTTACACCTTCAACAAAGGTTCCCTAAAACCATCAACCAAGAAAAAATAACAAATTTTTCAACACTTAGGCAACCAAGAGGTGAAGTGGCTGAAAAATAAAATCAAATATAGATAACCTGTACGAAAGAATGATATCTTAATAAACAAAGAAAAACATATTAACATAAAAAGGACAAAAACCCAGGTTTCCAAAAGAAAGATAATTCCAAAGTCGTAATAATCAAGATTATGAGAAAATATAATTATCCTTAAGTTCAAGATTCACCATATAGATATTAATGCATGAAAAGTTATCTGAGCAGCAAACACCATCAACAAGCAGCACATAACCATATGGCACTTAGACATCCCCTGACATTCTAAGTGAGGCCACCTTAACCAGTGTCTTTATCCCTACCAAAGCAAAATCTAAAAGTTGTTCCAAGCAAAAAGTTGCTGCTGAATTTATTAACTCATCTACACTAGGGAGTCATGTGACCTTCTGATAGGATCATGGGAGCACAAGAATAAAGATGAGGCTCAAATTAAAGAATTAAAGCAAAGTGGTAAGGTGGAGAAGTTGTTATTGAAGCACAGTCAGGGGCCACATGGGAAGGTGACAAAAAGAGATGGAATCAGGACCATGCAGCAATATAAAAGGAGTTTTTAGTAGAGAAAAGGAAAGGATAATTTTCTAGAAAATTATGGGTAGCTCCAGCTAAGTTAGGGAGAGTACCTAGCCTCTCAAAAGCTAGGAATCTTAGAGAGAGATTTAGCCTCTCAAATAGGCGGAAGTGGGGTGTTTCAGTTTGTTATTTGTGCAAGGGAGAGAAGGTCACCATCGTTGTAATTACAGTCGCCTTCGATATATATATTCACTACAACTTTTATTTTGAATTCTTGTGTTAATATTTTGGTTGGCTTGGATTAAGAGACTGAATGTCTATGGGTCTCTAACAATTGGAGAGTCCAAAGACATATAAAAACATCAAAAGCCTATACTTTTTTTTATGTGAAATTCAAATCTCATACTTTACACTTAAGATCCTAATATACCACAACAATCCATAACCCTGATGCCCAATACGGGCAGGCTATGTGCTAGCTCGCTACAAGTCTTGAGCAAACACTACAATGTCGACATCACCACCTACACCGCATGATTGCAATTGAGAGATGTGTTAGTGAATGATATAAACCCTAAGAAAATCACACCTCAAAAGCTAGCTTTTAAGATTAGAGAGTCTAAAACCATATAAACCTACACTAAAAGCTCATGTTTTCCGATGTGGAATTTAAGTTTCATACTTTACACTTGGGATCCTAACACCTTCTAGTGGTTTATGTTGAGCATCAAACCACTAGATCAATTTGCTTATCAAGAGGAACGAAGAAGCACACTACTCAAACAGAGAAGCACACCGCCATAATAGCACTTGACCAAGCATATTATTAATAAATACTAGATTTAAATAAGGGCGATAACTTCAAAAAACTTTGAACCAAAAATCACTTAAACACAGAATGATCCTCAAACTGGAAACCAAGCACTTAACAAATCCAGATTTTTAAATAGATTCTCTAACTTTGAGAAAGAAGTACTTTGCATAATCATCTGCAAAATACCAATTCCTTAAAACCATAATGCCACTCAAACACACATCTACCGTGTGAAGCAAACCAGAAGATCAACCAAAACCAAACACCCTCTTCTCCTTTCAAGCAAAAGCAAATGAAAGCATCCCTAACCAACCAATTAAATTCATACCTTGCAGGGAATTGTCTGTGTAGTTCCAGAGCCTTGTGCAACATATCACAAAACTTTGTGAAATCTCAAGGAGTTTCAATCAAAGATAATGTTGTTCATAATGCACTTACAAATCTAATGCACTTAAAAATGCATAATTTCAATTTCCAACATCTTCAAGTCCCTGAGACCATTTCTAGAATACATGGACATACCACAGGATGACCATTGAGAGTTTTTATTACCAGGTATAAAAATAAATTACTCTTCCACCACTAAATACCACCAGGAATAAAGAAAATTCATAACACTTCCCACCACTACTAACAGGCGATACAGTTACAGGATTCAGACTAGACCAAGTAGTTCACTTTTTTATCAAACTATCTAGCAAAATCTCCAGAAAATTAAGATAATAGCTTCAGAGGCCGAAGAGGCAATATTGATTAATATATTAATTGATACTTGGAGAATTAATGGCTGTACAAGGCCCAGTAGAAGTAAAGGTTTACACGTTGACATTCTTGCACTTGGAAGTTGTGATGAATATTCTTACATTTTGATGGAGCCTTAGTTTGGAAAGTGTATAAGAGGAGACATGTTCCTAACAACAGAAATGGAGCAGCAAAGGAATTTGGTCCAGGGAGAGATTCTAGGAGATTCTAATGATGGGGAACTACCACGTGGACCTATTGGACAGATGAAAGGGTAAAGTTAGTTACAGGAAAGATACATCATATAGCGGGAATACAGGAAAGGAAGAAGGTACAGATGAAAATATAAAGGAATTGGGCAACTGCTAGCTGATAAGGAGGTTCCAGCTCTTCAAACTGCCAGATTTCATATAATTGGTTAGGCTTGTTATTGAGATTACTTGTCTGGTGGAAGTGTAGACGTTAGTGCTCTGGAAATACAATTTTCTTCACATTGGAGTAACTTTTATATTGCATCTCTTTTGTGAATTGAAGTTGTGTGTGTGCGTGTAGGTCGTTCCCTCGATTGTGTGCTTGTGAGAATTGGTTTTGTGTCGTGGAACTTTTCTAATTGCAGGTTTAGGTGTAAAAATTTCCACTTGAACAAGCAATTAAAGCACCCATACCTTTTTTACAGAAAACCTAACAAATATGTAAACCCTATATGAGGAAAATCAGTTCTGCTCCGAATCAGAAACTGATTTGTAGATGTGGAAGCCCCAACAAATATCTAAACCAGGTAATCTGAGGACCCTCTTGTACATATAATTCTAATACTGCCATTGTGAAAATTTAACCAATTTTACATGACAAGCATCAAAAAGGTATTTATAATGATAGTTGAATCTAAGGCGTGCCACAAAGCTAACCATTCAAACCAGTATGCTGCATATTATATTTAACTAAAATAACACACGTGAACACCAATTGCCACTGCATGGTTGCCTATTATCTCACATTATAGCAATTGCAGTGTTACTCCTTGCAATCAATCCATGCCACTATGAAAGCACCAAGCACATTGAGACATGATACAGTAACCCACAGCATATTCTTGAAAAATACAGTCTTTAGGTACACCCAACTATCATTCAGGACGTCAAGCCCTCGGGTTTAACCTATCCAATCAGTTAAGGTTGACCAACTGGTATGGATAGAGAAAAAACATATATATATTAGTCAGGACATGACTTTCTACCAGAAGGCTCATTATACCAAGATGACCATTGTTTTAATTTGATTTTTCTTATGGTAGACTCAGAAAGCAGCAACTAACATAAACACACAATAGAAAAATTTCACCCATGTAAAGCAAAACAAAAATGTACAGCCAAATGTGGCAAAGAATTAAACAGCCATAAATTTTCCTAGGCCCCAAGATAATTGATCCACTTGATATCAGTCTCTAAAACCCAACTCGGATATCCATTGGACAGATTTACCGTATTCAAATTTCTGGGTCGTGTTTCATAAGAAAGCATTACACAATAAAAAGGCCAGAACTAGAGGTAGTGGGAAAATAGCAATCATCATACATACTGCAGTTATAAGTCAGACATAACAAAAAGATATGGCTAAGATACATACTTGAGAATCCTCTCTAATTCTTAAATTTTGTCCAGCTGGATTTAACAAGTCATTAACAACCTGAAAATGCAGAAAATCTTAAAGTTCAGAAATCTCACTGAAAAGTTGAAAGCAGTACAGAAGCTAGTTTACATTGAACATTGAAAGCAAAAGCAAAAAAAGCCAGGAAAGAGTGTATCATCATTAAATAAATATATAGATGAAAATAGCAACATCACCTCATTATAGATCTCCAAGTATGAAACTCGAAGAAGAAATTCTCGATTTGGAGTCTACAGAATGGATCAACTTATGGAATCAGTACAAGAACAAGGAACTGATAGAGAAAGTTCTACTCCTCAGTGTTTCATATAAAGTACCTCTTGAATAATGCTAAAGGCATCCTTTACTGCCAATGGTATAATTCCAGGGGACCTCTGATCACCCTGCCATTCACATGTTAGCATTAAGCACAGTAGTAATTTATAATAAAATACAAACTAATAGTTCAACCGGTCACTAAATAAAAACTTCTACACACCACTTAACAATATGACTTCTCATTAAGTCTTAAATTTGCATAGACACCTTTGGATATATAGCTAAGTTATAGACACGATAAACTTCAATATAATATATTTGATAACCTCTCTCAATGCATATGATGTGGTATCCTTTTGCCAATAGTCTGAGAATTATATGACAGGATCACAATTTCAGTAGAACATTCATTGAAGTTAGATTTACTTCAGAGCTTTTAAAAGTTAGAATAAAAGCCCCAGACACAACTAAAATGCAGAAGAATCAGCTTGTGGAAGAGCACATCATTGGAGAGGTGACTTCTGCATTTTGAACTTTACTAATGAGCAGGAAAAGAATGCTGAAGTCCACTAAGTTACAAGAAGTCATCAAATCTTAGATGCATTGTGTAATTCTACACTTCCTGTAAGAAATCATGAAACAAGGTAGATGCATCCCCTTTTGTACGTAAGATAAACAATATATCTGTCAAGTGGTGGCAGTAATCATATCTTACATGCATTGTGTGAGTCTTCCCACTGCTGGTCACGCCATATGCAAAGATAGTGCCTGATGGTGGGACAACAAAAAGTCAATCCACTCCACACTATGGCCTGTAAATGCTTGAAAAGGTAACAATTCCAAGACTAATGCGAATAACTTTTAATGAATGTGCTTGCATTGTAATCAAAGTGTCAAACCTATACCATCTAACATCGAAGACAGCCCTTGGGAGTCATAATAGTAATTGGCAACACAAAGCCTAACAGAGCACAAGGAGCATATCAATTGTATCATCAGCCAGAAGTTAGCCTTTTTCAGCCACATAGGTCCTCAAGCACAGAGCACATAAGGTAGATTCTGAATTTGGAACAATCAGTCATAAGATTTCAATCTACTCTCACCTATAATTAGTTATTGAGACCATATAACTCTTTGATAACTGAGAGTTCATCAATGCACCTTGAAACTCTGAAGATGTTCATTTTATATCTGGGTATTAAATTTATGAGACAAAAGAAAATTACTAAAAGCATTCATAATTTAACATTTCTATTAGATAACACAATTGCAAACAAAAGAAAAGAATTTTTTTCTGAATCATTACATGATAAAGTTCTCAAGATAGAAAGCCAAAAACAAATCAACTTCAATACATGTCACTGAATGCCATATAGGCCTATTTCTCTAGAACTATTAATCATAGAACTACCAATGTTGAACCTACATGATTAGGAAAAGTCAGTGATGAGATTTCATAACTTTTCTGAATAAGCAAGTGCAGAGACAATCCCTAAACACAATGTTTCCATAATGTACGCAAATCTCATAAAGCTCACATAGGCAATAATAATGCAGAAAATAAGTTTTCCATGAACATAAATCTTCAATAATTACCATTGATGCCTTCCATTGCACCACTGACAACATTCTGAGCAGCAACATCATAGACATGGCGTGTTGTAGTTGTAGGGCCAAATACTCGATCTAGAAGCATTAGGGAAGAAAAAATGAAATGAGATTCTGAGAATTAAATCAAACATTAACAAGTTGAACTTCTAATTCCCCTTGTTCAATGATCCTTTTCCATAAAGAAAAGAAAAAAGGAGAACTCTGTTAAAGTAAAACCAACAGTAACATTAACAAGGTGGACAAAAAATCAATCAATACATGACATAACAAAGTAACAATAATGCTAAGCCTTACGAAGACTGTGTTTGACGAATGTATACAGAAATTTATACGTATACCCAAACAACACCAAACATGGAGTAATGTGTTGACTGATTTCTGAAGGAAAGCAGTACATGAACAAAGAACCCATACTACAAATAAGACAAGCATTATTTTAAAATTCATAAAATGACGGCAAATTTACATCAATATAAAAGGTATAAACATAATATTATCAGTTCAACTCAACTTGTAATATTGATTCTTCTTTATTAATTCAAATTTTCTACTTCATTCCAGCTGCATTTCCCTAATACATAGAGTATAAATTTCTTCAGTACAGATTTTGCAATATTAAATGTCCTCTAGTAAGCATATAATTCAATTACTATAAACTCCATATATTAATTTACCATATGCATAGGCTATTGATGGATTATGCTCGTTTCGCACAATAGTTTCTCCATCTGCATACCACGCAATCTCCTCTCCTTGACGAATCTCCCTAGGACTACACCACGAAACAACCACAATCAAATTTCCAAGCATTTTTACAAGTTATAATAATTTAGTTCAAAACACATCCTGAAGGGCACATGTTAAGTCACCTAAGCGGCCGGAAGCGAACAGTGACTGTAACATTTTCTTTGCAAGATAAGTTCTCAGTGTAGAAATACTGAGGCTTGCTTCGAGCGGATGAAGAGGCGGGAGAGCTCAGACAATCAATAGATGTCTCTAGAAACTGCTTAGAAGACGACGTCGTTGAAGAAGATGGAGAATTAGCAGCTTTAGAATTGATTGAATCTAATCTTTTCGATTTCCTTCTGTGATTTGATGACATCGCTATTCCACTTCAATTCTTCAAACCACTGAAAACAAAATAATTAAATTAATTTTTTAAATAATACGAAAATAACTTCTACTTGACTCACGCGGAACTTCATAGAAAGTGAAAAACCAAGAATAATATATAACTTGGGTTGTTGACTCTCATTTTCAGGATTTTAATGAACTTTACTCTCTTCCATTTTCTCAGAATGCAAACAGAAAATTCAAGAGTAAAAAAACCAAAATAAAAAGCAAGACTAGTGAGTACAATAACAGTTTTGGATTAACTTTCTTATTCACATGACGCCTTGCTTTTCCTCTCCTCCGTTTTCTCAGCCGCCAACAACAAATTTTATTTCTTAAAACGGACAAAATTACTAACAGATGAAAAATGCCGAGAAAATTATTTTAAAAAAAAAAGCCAAAACACTAAAAAATACATTTCCGTAAACAAATTAACAACTTCCGAGAGCAATTACTGCAAACTCCAAACAGTAACTATACATCTACCTCGTAAAACTTACTTTCAAAGAGAAGAAAAGTGAAGCAAATTAAGACGACAGGGAGAAAATCACAATCCTGTGTGCATAAAATTGAGACAAACTTGCATATATAGATCTGAGAGCAAAAAAAACTTCCAAATGTTGAAACAAAAAAATCACAATCAATTCAAACTCATTATCACTCACCAGTCATGAAGAAGAAAGAGAGAGAGAGTGAGAGTGAGTAAATTATTTTGTTTGCTTGATTAGAAAAATCTTGTTAACGTATACATGAAGTTGTTGCTGCTTAGCTTGGAAGCGATGCCATGCGATGCCACTGATCAAAAGGCAAACGGCATTCTCAATAGAAAGGGAGACAGAAAAGCGAGGAAAGAAGGGAGAGAGATAATTGACAGCCTAGCACCTGGCAAGCTGGAGAAAATAGAAAGAGAAAGTTAATTACATTAGACTTTAAATAAAGGCCAACCTTCCATGCCGACGTTTTATAGGAAAGTATTTCAATAAAAATGTCATCTTCAGTGATTTATTATTTCACTTAATAACCTTCCCAAAATTATTTTTAATGATTTTATTATTATTATTGAAAACATAATGCATCTAGGTTTGTTTACTAACCATATAGTATTTTATTAGATACGATTCGATTTTATTAGAGCGCTCGTTAATTTCTATACACTCCTGAAAATTTTAAACTACAATTATTTATCCTAAAAATATTTATTATTTTAATAATTACCAACAGCTTAATAGTTCGGTAATTTTTACATGAAAAATTGTGTTTTTGGTATTTTAAAGCGCGCAGATCATACTGGTGAAAGTCACAAGAGTGGCGTGTGAGGAAGTCTAGACTGAGACGTCTCACCAACTTAGAATTGAGTACGTTTCAAATGTAGAAACACTTTGGGTCCAAGGTCGTAGGAGCACTTTGGGTCCAAGGTGAACTTTAGAGGAAAAGGAGGTACCATTTGAATGTTATTTGTACGAAATAAAGGGCAGAGGACACAATACCACCCAAGGTTCGACTAATATATATTATTGATAAAAAAGAATTTTTATGTTTTTAATAAAAATAATTTATAAAATAATAAATTAAATTTTATAAATATATTAAAATAAAAAATAAATTATAAACATGTATTATTTAAAAACAAAAATAAGAAAATTTAAAAAAATCGTCACCATCATCTTTCGATAATTGTTATTAAAAACTAAACCAAATAACAGAAAGAGTCATGTAGTTTATAGATATAATCATTTCTATCATTAATGATAATAAAAAACAATTAGAATTAATCGATCTTGTTCCAAGGCCATTATTAATGACAAAGACTAGGATACCTTTTCAATTGAAAAAAATATATATAAAAATAAATATAATAAAATTATTTTGTTTAAATATTAAACAAAAAAACATGTTCTTTATTATACTAATCTATATTTCTAAAACTATGGATAATTATCAATTTTGATTTAATTTTTTAAAACTTTTAAATTGGAGAACATAACTTACTCCTTTGATTAAAGAACAATTATATAGATTATATAATTTTAAATTAAAAAATAAAATAATATCTAATTATATGATAATATATTATTATTAAATTTAAGTCAACATTTATTATAAATATATATACCATCATTTTATTTACTAAATATTAATTAATTAATTGATTTTCCAATAGATGAAACATACTTTATTGCGTTTTAAATTAATTTTATATATTTAGAAATTAAATATGCAAAGGAAAGTTTTATTATTATTCTTATTAAATGATTAACACATAATTTCTAATCTTTCTTGCAAAAGCAAAGCAGGGAGTAAAATCCAATTCCCACCCAAGGTTCTGGGAATACCCAATTCCCACTCCTTGACTGCGTAATGCCAATTCCTCCCCCAAATATTTCATATTTTCGTTTCTCCTCTTCTTCTTCTTCTTCTTCTTCACTGTATCCTTCACTTACCTTGTATGATTTATTTGACAGAATTGTAATTCAGGTGACAGGGTATAGGTTAACCATTGACGAGGGTAAAAATGTAATTTGATCTTTTGAAAACAAATATAACCTAATTCTTTTGACATTTGCGAGAAAATGGTCCTGCACTTGGTTCAGCAATCACGAATTAGAAAAAACAAGAGAGCCGAAAGCAGTTGTTTCTCATTCGAGCTACATCAAAACAACAAACTTGTCATCCTTAAAATTAAAAAATTGACATTTTATCACCTTCTATTAGGAACTATTAATAAACTTTGTTAATTTTTAACTCAATAAAAAAAAAAAAAAAGAATACAGTTTATTATTTTCAATATTTATTAAAATTAAATAACACTTTACCCTCAAATCTTATTAAATACTTTTTTCTCCCTAATTTACAAAAAATAAAATTCAAAACAGTCGTTGATGGACATTCACAAATAATGACTTTTTAATCGCATCGATATAATGTAGTTTTAATCAAAATTGTACTAATCCATTATGATTTAGTTAGAATCACATTATCTCGATACAATTTTTGTTAAATAATGTGATTTTGATTAAATAACACAATTTTAGTATGATTTCGACAAAAACGCATTATTTTAGTGTGATTAAAACCTTAATTTCAATTTTAATTGTATGATTACGAGTTTGAAACTAGTCGGAGTTATAGTTATAGTTTTTTTTTTTTAATTATAAATTTTAATTGATAAATATTAAGTTGACAATATATATATATATATAATTTATTTATAGTTTAGATGAGTAAGTGATATTTATTCTGGGTATTTACATATTTTATAAATTGATAAAAATATTGTTTTATTATTAAAATTAATATTTGATTTTTGACCTAATGTGAGAAAATATCATTTTTTGATTTTATAAATTATCATTTTGATATAGTTTGATTGGAAAATATCATTATCCCTTTAATCAATTACAAATCCAGAAAGTTGACGAGATACTTAAATTTTTCACACATGAATTAGGAATATTAATTAATTACATTAATTTTAAGATGATTAATGTCAAAGATGTGTTGTGATCATTCTATTTATATTCACCATACATAGTCAAATTGTACACATTCACGAATTTGAATTTTGTTTCATCATACGTAAGAAAGGGGTTACTAGTATTTTGCCCAAAAATCAAAAAAATAAGGGGTAATTGTGTTAAAAAAATAATTATTTTACCTTATAATCACTCTAAAATAGTGTATTCTACCTGAAGTAACGTGATTTTAATTAAAATTATATCGGTTTGATTCAATTTAATTAAAATTAATTTTAGTTGAAATTACATTAGAATCGAACTATCATGTGTGATTCCAACTAATATTATATTGGAATAATAAGAGTCGATTAAAATCACCCTTTAATCCAATCAACATTTTATTAAATGATCCAATTTTTAACTCTACAAATTGTAATAAGTGTGCTTTTGTGATCATGTCAAGATTATAATAATGATCATTCTAAATTACAAATAAGGGTTTAAGTGATAAGGTTTTAATTGACGAAAAAATATATATTTTATTTATATTTTAAAGTATATATAATATTAATTAAATAATATATATATTTTTTATAAAATAACAAAATAGTGGATTGTTTTTCAACTCATGATGGCAATATGTTGATTCGAGATATAATTTTATTTATTTATTTATTTTTATAAAATTATTTATATTTTTATGTGTATATATATATGTGTGATACATGCATTATACGTAAAATTCAAAATCGTCGATTTTTTGTGTCCCTATACCTATCACAATACATGTATGATGCATAATATACATACATAGAAAATAATGACTTTTTGCATTCTTTTATCTTTAACCCTCCTCACCATGAGTGAATAAGTGTATTACAACATATCTCACCTATTGACGAAGGTTTTCATGTGTACCTTGTTTTTCAGCATTAAACGACCATATTCATTTTCAAATGTTTTTCTCTACATTATTTAGATTTGTTAAACATTATCTTAATTTAAAATATCATTAAATTTCACTCATATTATTCAAACTTGATCGAATATTTTTAATCACAAAATGTACTGTTTTCACACCAAAATCCGTTTCAAATATCTGTTTTCTTATACTATAACATATACAATATAAAATACAACTACCTACATATATTTGTCGATCATTTATTTTGTTGAAATATTTTCTAAATCGTAAAAAATCTACGATGATGTCAAAATTCTTCTTTACGCATATATTCAATTTGTATCCGTACATTTTAATGTTTACATGGGTCTTCCACATGCTTATTAATAAAAAAAATCAACGATTTCGAATGCTATCAATACAGTGCATACGTAGAGAGATACACATAAAACTTAAAATAATTTCGTAAAAACCGAAAAAAGGTTAATAAATTGTGTTTTACCTAATTTTTTTGATTATTTAAATTGATTTCCCTTTGACAAGATTTGAAGAAGCTCCAAAAAACTCTTCAATGGTTTCCAATCATATACAGTGAACAATCCAATTTTTGGTCAAAGAAGACTAGATAACCAAACGGTGAGAGTTATGCACCTTTTAAGAGGTCATTACATCCCATCATTCATCATCATCTGGTCACACAATTGCTAAATACGACAGATTGATCATTTTACAATAAATTATCTAATAAAACCAGAGGAATCCTAAGATTCGTAAGAATCTTTTTTAGGTATTTATAATAGAATCCAAAGACCTTAATTTTTACAAATACAAATTCAGGCAGCAATACAAGGATTCATTTCATTCGACCAAAAAGGAGAGAATATATATATGAGAGAATCCGTAGCCATACTTTCTTAATCTAATTACCCAAAAAAAGTGAAAGTCTTTCAATTCCTTGAAAAATTTTCAAAACATAAACTCAAGCAGCAACAGAAGAATTCATGTTATTCAAAACGCGGTAATACGTACTGAAATCAACAGAATTTTTAAAGTCAGGAATGAAATCGAAAAAGAACCTCAGAACTGCAGCCAGATGTTGCGAATTGTTTGATGACAAAGCTGCCTCAAGAAACAACGAGGGCCGGACACTTGTGACCTGATAAATTGAATTTTATTAGCTAGTTTAGAACGTAATTTAATTTTCCAAATTTATTAATTTTCATCATATTTTACATTTTTAGATTTGATTAAAACTTTTCACAATTAGATTTTTTTTTTTTTGGGTAGATTAGACTATCTTGTTAAAAGTAGCTTTCAGTTGTCAATTTAGGAGACTTGATAAATTACAGAATTATAGAATATTGGTTTTTGCCCCTATTCTCTATGTTTCCTCACCGTTCCTTTTCCTCTCTTATTTTTCGTCTGTAAATACTGCCTTAGAAATCTAAGAAAACATAACCAGGCCCAAAATTTTGAGACAACGCAGTAAATTGACTTTGATTTAAGTGAAATTTACATTTTTGGATAAACTAAATTTTATCGGAATTAGCTTAGAAGAATTACCTTGTGCTTTCGAGTATAGCGTAAAGCTTCATTATAGTATCCATCTTGCACTAGTAACACCACATAGTCATGATGTAGAGAGAGCTGCCTCAGCATGTCTAGACCGAGCTTCCTGGTTTGGATATTCTGCCGACCTGACTCAAGGAGCTGCAATGCAACTTCCTTAGACGGCTCAAGAATCTGCAAACCAAATGACTTCACTGTTAAGCTTGATAGCAATTTAACTGAAAGTACAACATATAAAGCATTTTAAAAATATTCAACAATACAATGATCAAAGAGGTTTAAAACCTTATTAATGACAAACAATCCTAGCTCAGCATATCGCTTGTTGCGGGCCAGCAGTTGTATGGTCAACACATAAAGATTTGGATGCACTTTGATCTTCTCTGCATTGGCACTGTGCAGAAGAAATGACATAAGTTCACAAAAGTAAATTCAACCCCTCTCCTAGTACAAATATAAATTTTCCTGGTTAAATGATATACTGTTTATAAATCCAGGCATCGTTAATCATACCGATAGGTTGGTAATATAATGTATCATTCTAATATTATTGATATGAGTTTGAAGTTGGAAATAAACCAACTTTAGTAACTCTGTACTGTAACAACTCAATTATTCTAATGGTATGAGCATCATTTTGAATTCAGAAAAGTAATTCTTTCTCCAAAAGTTGACATACCTGCGAAGGAACTCGACAATGATAGAAACTAAGTAAGAAGAGTCACCTAACATCTCTTCCTCAACAGGAGCAAATACAAATTTGTACATCTCATCAGGTGAAATTGCTGGTGAAGTAAGCTGAGAATCCTGCTGCTCAGAAATATTGTCACTTGGCCCAGAAAGTTGACGTCTAAAAGATGATGACTGAACTTCAGCACTAGAACTTCCAGTAACTGCTAAATTAATTTTACCACCACCAAGTTGAAGATTAGTAGAGTCTGCATTCAGGGTTTCAAAGCTGGCATTCTCCTCTGAATGCGAATCTGAACCTGAAAAAGTTGACAATCTATTGAGAGATTCACTGTCAACTCCACCAGTTGATTGACGTCTGATGGATTTTCCATCTGATCTAATAGTTGATACATGGGTACCAGATCCAAGGCTACCAGCATTCCGCACATCTGAAGAAGAAGTCTTCTCTGCCTTTGTTGCCTTAAAATAACTGCCACTTTTGATTGAGTAGGAATAAGAGGTAACTAGTACATCTATGGCCTTGGCAACCATAGACACAGGTCTCCGTTCTAAAATAACAGTCCGTGCTATCCCCAAGCATAATTGTTTAGCCTAAAACAGCACGAACACTACATCATTACAACAGCTAATAATTGAATGATTCACATCTACGAACACTAGAGCACCACAAATAAACAAAATTACTTCATGAGAGATGCCGTAGAACTTTTGTCATTGATCCACCTTATGTATGTACCATGTCACATTTTAGTCACATTTATGGTGAAAACTACATTAAATGGGGTGATTGACTTCATTCTCAGTTTGAATGTCTAAAATTCCGAGGAAGAAAGAGCATAATATCTTTTCCTGAAGTGAACAAACACCCAGAAAACAATCTTAAACACACATTAAGACTTAGAATGCATTAAACCTTATTGGCTACCAGCTTTCGCCGTTGCAAGAATTCCAATACTGATGGCACTTCTGAGCTACTGGCAGATATTGCCTGCAAGAAAAGAAAGGGGACATATTACGGGGCATGAACTGTTTGATAATATCATGCAGCGTACAAGAAAAATGATAACACTTGCCTCCAAATCTAAATGGATCTTCCACAAAAGCTTATTAGAAACATCACAAATGAGGTCAGGAACAAGAAAAGTCCAGTTATCACCATAAACACTGGCTTCGTTAATACTATTATCGGCTTCTAAACTTTCACTATCTCTGCTTGCAGATTGAGAGGAAGAGGAATAGGACCTTGGTAAACCCCTCAATAATAGTGGAAGTGGGGCTGATATGGGAGCTCTAGAATCTGCAAATATGTCATAAATTATAACCACCTTTGCATCGACTTGGTGAACAAGTAGTACGTTATCGACCACACTGATGGCAATCTTGGTTGAGTAAATTGGAAGAGATCCCTGCATATTAAATGTCCATCAAAAAATTTAATTGTGATGCCAAATTATTGCAATGACTTTAGCACCAAACAAATGCATGCAGAGAGGCACAAGAAAGTTTTTGGCCACAGAAAAACTGAGCAAGATTTTACCTGTTGCACAACAGCATCACGGTAAAATCTATATGAGTGGAGTAGCATTGCAACTCTATCAACTTGCAAGCAGTATATCCTACCATAGCTGTGAATATCAATAATGCTTAAGATTTGTTTTCTGTGAACAAAGGGATTCATAAACAGAAAGATTTAAGCAAAAGAAACCTACACAGTGACAATATGGACATCTTCAGGAGCTAGGACAGGCTTACTGTTGGTCTCAGGCCTAGCCATTGCCATTTCAAACTTTGGCAAGCGAATCACTCCGGCAGATGAAAGCTGAACAAAAGAACTAGCAACTGCGTCAAAATAAAGGAAGAGCTTGACTATAGGAAATGCTCATGGTTATTTAATAAACTCTCTTTCTTATTTGGCCATGATGTTGAAAAAAAATTCAGTCAATAGCCACATCTATGGGTCTATATTAAAAGTGATCAAAATGTCCAGAAGCCAGAATGAACCTTCTTTTTTTTTTAAAAAAAAATCTAGTATAAAATGTTGCTCACAAAACATAGATGTTAACTATAGATAATTAAATAACTTCAAAAATTTGAATCTACGGTATGAGTTTCTCTCTCAGCATATGTATCATGTACTAAGACATAAATTTAAAAATTTAAACACTATAGCAAGAAAACCATCCAATGCAAAAAAGGAAAAAACTATGGAAGTTGCACCATTGATGCCTGAAAGAGTATATAGAAGTAATTACCAAATTTCTATATATAAATGTGTGCAACAATACACATAGGCAGATAAAGTTAATTTATCACTTTTAATAGTAATATAATGCAAGACAAGAAGTATATATTATGAATATATTGAGAATGCCCACTTTATGTTTCTAGTTCTATAATATCACAGGTAAGTGATCTAAGAGAAAAATATGATCTATAGACATATCCCACAATGAGCAACTTTCAACAAATTTTCTCAAAAAGAGTTCACAGAAAGTATTCTAACATATTTTCGGTTTCTATATTACTGTGACAAATAACAGCTTTTCACTTTTACCACCAAGTATTCCCTATGGATGCATCAAATGCAATGATTTTAAGCTCCCTGTCAAACATGTTTCATCTCAAAACATCAATAAAATTAGTTCCTCATTGTTATTTCAGTTACATTTTCAACCAACATTTTAAGTAAATGGAAAAAGGATCTCGATAATGGTTTGAAGACACACTTATTAATCTAGAGATTATAAAAGAGATTGACCTTTTGAGAACATTTTCTTATCTAAACTTTCAGTGATATATTCCTATTTCCTGATCTTGGTATTAGATCAGGTGTGTACAATATAATGCCTTAGATGTACACATCAAATATTAAAAGCAATATTGTTCCACAAAGCAAATTTTAGAACCATTTTTGACAAGAAGCATATTGAAGACATCATCTAGTCTGAAAGTAGCCAAATAAAACAAAGCTAATGCTGGAGCTGGCAACAATACCTGAAATCCAATGAATGTTCTGCACTGCATTCCTGAAGCAAGAAGAACCAATCTACTCTCATGTGTGTAAACATACCAGCCAATATTCATTTTCCTCGTCTCCATCAAGTCAAGTGATTTTGAGACAGAATCGTAAGCCAACAAGTCCAGCCCACTGCAAATTAATTCCGTTATTTGAAATGAATAAAAACAGAAAAGCAGAAGCAAAAATCAATGCAGAGGAGAAATAAGTGAATTAGCTACCAAAAGTCACCCAGATGTTATTAGATTTTTCATGTCATCAAGTTGACACAAACAGTACCTTCAGGTTTTGGCAAAGCAATGCTCAACATGAAACACTGACCATTGACTCATGCCATCAACTCTAACCCTAGGGGCCATGTCCAAGCAAAAAGTGCCAAACATGCAAGAAGAAATGATTCTTATTTATCCTGAAAGACATTACACACTGAATGACTGTAAAATGAGATTCCATATAGCTAAGGGCCTCATATAATTAACTCGAGAGTTCTCCAATCATAATCCAACCATCTTCCAGATTCTTTTATATTGCTCCTACAAGGCATAAGAACAAAGGCCAGAATATCTCATTTGTAGTCCTCATAAATATACCAAAATGTGACACAAAGGAGACAGCAAATGACTATTACAGGTGTATTAGTCTTGCAATTGGTACCAAAGCAATCCTTGATACCTAAAATTCAACCTGACCAACACACAAGAGGCTCATCCTAGTCCAAATTTATACACAACAGAGGTTATCAGCAATTTTGTGACACTCAGCTATGCTTGATTCAGAGAAAACTTCAATAGAATACAATCTTTTTTATATAATTCCATAATTAAAATTTCTTTTAATAAAATTTGTTAAAATTAAAATTGTTACTGAACACAATATGACAATTATAGAAGCAATAGTCCTGTGTTAGGACCACATAGTTGTGCCTTAGGAGACAATCAATTGGGGGACAATTGGGGACACAGAAAAGCAAATGAGATGTGGCACAAAATGGGAGGACCACTTAGGAGAGAGGGCCACATCGCTTAGGGGAGAACAGAGAAAATGGAATAAAAAGGGAACTTGGGCTCAGAAGAGAAAGGGGGGCTTCCCAAAAATTCTAGGCACCTTTTGCTGATTGAAGGAGAGTGTCTAACCTCTCAAAAGCTAGACAATATTGGGAGAGATTTCAGCTTCTCGAAACTGGGAATTGGAAGTGCTTTAGAATTAAGCCTTACTATTCTTGTAAATTCAGAAACACTAAATGCATATTTCAATTCTTTTCTTCACTTCATAGTCCATTATTTGATATCTAGTGGTTGAGAAATTAGATTTTTGTTACCTAACATTCTGAAATCAGCTATGTCATCTAACCAACAGCCCAGCTAGTAATTATAATCTTCACCTGGATGTTTCACAACAGAATATAGCCATTCAACAGCAGTTATTATTAGAAATCATGATTTCTCTCCATAACAATCATCAATAAAAATCTACGACCAACAGAATAAACTTAGCAAAACGCATTACCAGCTCCCAAATTTAACAAAGTATGGACCACATTAAGAATGTACTCAATGGCAATCATATTTCTAACTAAAAGAAAAGACATTAATGAGTAGCTAACACCACTACTTCGCCCAGAAACAAACCTGTAAATTGTCCATCTTAGCCCAAAGATAACCATGATAATACTACAAGAAATGCCAAAATCAAACCAAAAGTATTCACTCAGTTGTTGGAAGAATGAACTGTGCCAATAAATGATGAACCCCAACATTACATAGCTATATTTGACCAGCCAGATGACAAAACAATAAGCATCAACCTAGAGTATGGAAAACAATCTTATAAGATTGATAAAGTTTCTTTGTAATATATCATATCTAATTTGGAAGAAAATTCTTATTCAACTGATCAAAGAGACAGTATATTTCCCCCTACCTGTTCTTTACAATTACAATATCACACAGAGAACAGTCTGTCCAAAAGAAACCCAGTATAGTCTCTGACTCTGGCTTGCACCTATAGTGAAGATTTTCCTCTGTTTCTCTGTTCCAAATCTGTATGTCAGCACTGGACCGTTGTACCGCTATGAGTTTTGCATCTAGAGAAAATCGAATGCTTAAAATTGGCCCCTCGCCAATTGAATCAGAAGTAGGGGTAACAAGAGGACTGAAGGGAACAGTTTTCCATGAAAATATCTGTAGAAAAAGGAACATAGTGAAGATTATGGGACAGCCCACTCAAAGAGGAATTGCAAACTAAATCATTATTTAATAATTAATAGAAAAACATCTAATACTGAATACGCACTTCCCATGTACATCAAATTAAAAAATGAATGCATGACCTGATCAGAAGTTGATGATATGAATAACTTATTTCCATCATCATAATGTAAGCTCGTTGTTTCAGGCGTGCTGCAACGTAGAGGTGGATATTGTATATAAACATGTGATAGAGCACCAGAACCACTTAAACCAATAGTAGGTTGAGAACTTGATGGTTTTCCAGACATATTGCCTCCGTATCTGCTTTGCTATGTTACCAACAAGATGTGGCAGAGTACATCAAGTCTGCTGAAACCAGAGCTTATATCATATATGTCTATAACACTGTGAAGCTATCCACATAAGAAAATCAACTTCTTTACTCTCCAACTTAAGAACCTAAAATGCAGAGTTCAAATGGTGCTACAGCAGAAATATCCGACATGAAGCTTATATATTTCTGTGACACCTATAGGAAAATATGAAATATCAGGAACATACCTGTGCAACAACTGCAAATGTATTAGAGCTTAAGGTGCATTAATCAGAACAGTATTATACTTCATTGATTTGAGGTTAATAAAAGAAAGAAATAATGAAGAAAACCTTTTCTTTCCTTCTCGAGCTTCAAGTTGATGCTTATTTTATAAAGTATATTCCCCCAAATATTGACAGAACAGAAGTATACACTTAGGCCTTTCCTCGGAGCTATTAAACAAGATTAAAAAGCATAATATTAATAGCAAAATCTTATAGAAGAGAACAAATACCAAGGACTTTAAATTCCAACAAGCTATAACTAATTTCAACATAAATTTTCAGTCATACACCAAAATGCATCTCTTAGTAATTCTAAAATATGATACCGTATTTTGCATGCAATTCTTGAGTTTAATAAATTCTTTCAAACACATATCATGCTCAACTTCTGGAACCTTAGCAGCAATACAACCTCCGTATTCTCTAGCCTGAAAAAATGAATTTTTAATCAGAAAAATTACCAAGGCAGTAGTAGGCAGATTTCACAATCATCTTCAAAGGAAGGTCATCAAATTGCATATCCGAGAATGGAGAATTTCTTTTTTTAATTTTAAATACATATTTAATATTTCAAAAATTAATTCTCCATTATTTCTTTCATGCTCCCAATAATTCTCCAAAATCACTGTCCTAAAACATAACCTATCAAGCACAATTCCACCACAAACCTGAGATGCACAATTCGCCAATATGCGCTGAAGCACAGAGGAGGTATTTTTTTCTTTCATGTCCACAAAACTGAAAAGTAAAAAAATAATAATAATAATAAAATAAAATAAAATAAATCTAACAAATCAAACTTCTTGTGATTAATGAGTAATAATCAGACATAAATTAAAAAAAAAAAAAAAAAAACAGTAGTAAAATTTTATAGAAGTCCTCACCTCTTCGAATTTCAACAGATTCATCATTGATCAATACTAATAGTTTTCAAGCAAATTAAGCATGTTAATAAGAATAAATCACACAAAAAGCAAACGAAACGACTGGCAAATTTACTACAAGTCCTTGCATTTTCAAATTTACAACAAATTGGTCCATAATCAGCACAGAGTCAATTTCTTCTTCAAAAACGCAATTAAATTTGTAAGAAATTCTTCAAAATAATCAATCTTTTCAAGCATCAGTTATTGAATCTTCAATAAACCAGAAACTTAGATTACCGAACAAATCAAACTTATTAAACAGTAACGACGAATCATCACACATAAATTACACTCAACAGTAACCAAAATTTCACACAAGTCCTAGCGCCAACAGATTCTTCAATAATCAATACAAATATTTTTCCAGCAAATCAAGCATGTTAATGAGAAATCATGACACATAACGCAAACGAAACAGCAGGCAAATTTACTAACAAGTCCTCGCCTTTTCAAACTTCAACTAATTGA
Organism: Anacardium occidentale; assembly: GCA_026122585.1. Classification (NCBI taxonomy): domain Eukaryota; kingdom Viridiplantae; phylum Streptophyta; class Magnoliopsida; order Sapindales; family Anacardiaceae; genus Anacardium; species Anacardium occidentale. Next base: position 53,578 of record JAJEJH010000267.1, read on the forward strand.
TCCATAATCAAACACCCTGTTAATTTCATCTTCAAAATTGCAGTTGAATGAATCTTCAATTTGACAGAAATTTTGATTATTCAAAGAAATAAAACGATCAAAATCAAGTGATTGCAAGAGAAAATACCTGGGGAATCGACCATGTCGTTTAAGTGCTCCTAACAAAGCGAAAAGAAGATTCTGATTCTGTTGCCTTTGAAATCAATCGGTGGGTTTTTTTTTTTTTTTTTTCACCTGTTTCTGTCACCTAACAGTCGTCTTGGCGTGCTCGTAAAGATGAACAAAAGTCTCAGGCATCAATTTTCCACATATCCAACTAGGGTCAGCAACAGGCCGGGTTGGCCGTACTTATGGCGCGGCCTACCGTGCCAAGGCCAAAAGATGGGCCTCCGCAGGCCATGCCTACTCATGTTTTTGGAAGGCCTATGACACATCCTATAGCTTAGAGGTCGTAATTCCCTCAACTTTTTGACAAACTAACCTGCTTGCGCTGTCAGTCCACCCATCAATAATTAAAATTTTTTTATAAATTATTAATTTTCATTTTTTATTTGAAATTAAAAAAAAGAAGCCCAGAGAAAATTTGAGATTACATAATAAAAAAATTAAATTAGTAAAGTAAAAGAAATCATACATGAAGAACTAAACTCATGTGTAATAAGTTTCTTTTACATCTAAATTCTTGAAATATTCATATATATCTTCAACAATACAATTTAGTAGCTTCAGATTTTCCATCATTTAATTTATCATGCACATACACATAATACTTTTAATAACACTTGAATATAAATTTCATCTTTTGTCATTTAATGTACATTCACATGCACCGTATGCTAGTTCTAATGGTACAGTAGATACTAAAAATGTTAGTAAATCACATGAAATAACATAAACTATAAAAGAGGTTTTCTTGATGTGCTTTCCACCGTACAAAAATGTTAAATTGATGATTTTCATTCTTAATTTTATTCATAATTATATGATTTGTAAATTCACCAAAAGAAAAACTTGAATCTATTGGTTATTTACCTTTTATGAAAATAAATTATAAAGGTTGTTTACCTTTAGATAGACTTGAACTTAATGTTTATGATGTGTTTGTAATGTTTTTATTGTAAGATTATTTTATAGGTTAATATTAATTATTATTTGTTTGGTTTTTGAAAACACAGATAAATTATGATCCAGTAAATATTTTGAATGAGTTTCATATGATCAATTTTGTTTAAAACCAAATATACTTCATATTGTAATAATTTGAGTGGTAAAATTGGTTTGGGCTTTTAATAGAATGACTCAATAAACCTATTATAAATTTACGGCTAGATTGTCTGTTTCAGTACATTCTTGACAATATTTTTTTTATTATAAATTTTATTTTTCTTTAGGCACTTAGATATAGAAAGACATAACATTCTAAATATTGATAATCAGTTTTTCTTTAAGTGATTTCAGATCAACAACAATCATAGTACAAACAAGTATGTTTAAATTCATTCAAGAACTTTATAGTATTTTATAATTGGATGTGGAAATTGATTATATATGTTGATTGAATTTTTTCTAACATTTGGTATTAGAAGACACACATACCATTATAGAATTTGTAATTTTAAATTAATGAATTGATTTTCTAAATGATTGACATTGTTTAATTTGTTTTGGCTTGAAAATCAAACATAAAAGAAACATTGACATTATTATTTATGTTTTCTAGAAATTTAAAGCATGTTGAATATTTTGATTATTCATGTTGTTTTTGCTGCTGTTCACGCCTAGGTTTGTTAAATTTTTTTTTTTTGTAGAATTGTGGAAAATTTTTTTATTTCAGCATGCTCTACCTAGCAATGGTTGTGTTGGAATGTTAAACGACACATTGAAATGTTGAAAAGATGCATTGGTTTGTTAAAAGTTGTATTAATTTTTTAAGGGTGCGTTAGAGTTGTCGCTATTAGATTAGAAATAGTAAAGCCCAAAATGCTAACATTATTAGGCCCTTGAATTAAGCCCATGCATTTGCCACTTCAACTTAGCGTATTGTGAAAATATTTTTGGCCCATCATTGATAATTTAGTTTAACTCAATTATTAAACTTGGACTAAACCCAATTAGGAAATGATTTTGGCCCATATATAATATTTGATCCGATTAAAAACAGAATCCGACCCAACATATTCGACTCAAATTTGACCTGGTTGTTTGACTAGTGACCATTGATTGGTCAATAGGCAATGCTTGTTTCCTGGTGGTCTTGCTACCATATATAAAGCAGAGTTTCTCTTATTTTTCAATTGTTTCACCTATTTTTCTTTTTTCTTTTCAGAGGATTCCAACATTATAAACTTGGGAGACCAATCAAGAACAACTAACCAAGCCAATTGAGCTAGAGATCAAACAAGAATTAGAGAAGAAAAATAGCATCCAAGCTTGAGATAAGTATTTTCTTACTTTTTCCTTTGTTTTCATAGCATGTATTCCTTTGTTTTGGGGATGAGTTAGGATGAAACGCGTTTTTTATGAGTTAATAGGATGAATAACATGACTAGATGATAATATATGAGAGATTTGATAAAGATACATGCTTAGAATACATATATGAATATATGGATAGTTTAAGGAATACATGTTTTAGTGAAAATTAATGCTATTCGATGAGGGAAAAACATGTACAAAATAACATGATATTCATGTATGGTTGTTATAATAAACTTAATTAAAGATTGATGGAGTTTGGGTTGAGATCAACAATTTCCAGAGATAAAGTTATAGAAGCAGAGCATGACGCACGACTGTGCACTTGATAAGCACATGACCGTGCACCTGATAAGCACATAATTGTGCTGTCATATTTCTACATAGTTATGATCGTGTATACATATACATGATTGAGATCAAAGTAGTAGTGCCTTGAGAGCATATGATCATGCATCTTAGGGTCACAGTCGTGTGCATGTTTTAGTTTAGTATAACCGTGCCTAGGGTTCACGGTCATGTAAGAGCTAACATCTGCAAGCTTATGTAAGGTAAGGCCATGATCGTAAGAAGAAGTACGATCGTGCATCTAAAGAAGCACGACTGTGTAGCAAGTAGATCTTACAAAGTAGAAAGCAAAACTTTATGAGACTAATATGAGAATAGTATACTAAGTTACAAAAATTATATAACAGAAAACAAATGTTACAAAGCATATAACAAAAAGCTAAAAGCTACAAAATTAGAGTAAGAACCTTATATGAGTACAAAGAATCATACTCACAATAGTATAAAGATATAGAATAGTATATAAAGAAATAGAACAATATACAAAGTTACAGATTTAGAAACTTCAACAACCAATATATAATACAGACAGTTAATAAGCTATTTTAGCATACATAACACATAATTAGAACAATATACAGAATTAGAAAATAGAATTTTATACAAGGATGCAAAATAGTAAATAGAATTAGAATACCGAATAGAAAGCTAAGAAATACATACAAAATAGAAAGTTAACGATAAAATCAAGTTTTAAGCTTACACAAGTATAAGAAACTTAATAAAAAGCTAAAATAATTAGACATCATACATGATAAACATTATATGACATGACATGCCAAAGTAGATCTTTTAAAAAGGGATTAAATGATCCATATATATGTTTTAAAATATAAATATAATATTTTAGACATAATTTTAAGGATGGATATAGGGGAACATCTATAAGTTTACATGTCCGTTAGAGAGGTAACCGATATTTGTTAGAGAGGGCATGATCATTGACTAAACTTGTTAGAGAAAGTGATAATCATGCATCAGTTTTTAACTTACTAATCATATATCAATATGGTAGAACTTACATGGTTAGAGTGTTAAATCTCTATATTTATCAATCTGATCAATACAACAAATATTTTAATTATAGTTTTACTCACTCACGACATTATTTTAGGATCTTCAAATTACATCGGCTATTTTTTAAAAGGCCAAAGGACTTATTCCCACCCATAGTTTTATGTTTTTCTAAAGTCCTACTTTCCAGGTTTTTAAAACCCAAAGTCCTATCCCTTAATCAATTTTCTTAACTTTTATTATAAAATAACTAAAATATCTTTTTAATTGTTATGTTATATATATATATCAGACAAAAGAAGAGAGATCCATGTCCCATCCTTGGATAAGTTAATCAATTTCTTTTTCCTTTAATATTTTCTTCTCATTATGTCAATTATCTTCTCATTTTGCTATAGTCATTTCATTATAATTGTAGTGAGGATTTAATTATTTAAATAAATCCTAGAATTCTCTTTTTTATGCTACTATATTTATTACTCAAATTATCATTGATCTTGTCAGCTGCTGTAATAATAGTGAAAAAGGGTTTCTTTTTATGATGAATACTATCAAAAATTTATTACATAATCGAATAAGGGATAAGTTATTGAATACTTATTTAATAATTTATATTGAAAGAGCATATTTGTAAGTATTGATAATAAAATAATCATGCAATAATTTTAAAATATTAAAAGAAGTAGAAGATGATTGTAATATACTTATAATAATTTATCTATTTTTATAATATTATTATTTACTTTTAAATATTTTTATATTATATTTATTTTTTTTTTGTAAGAAGATACAAATTTATTTTCTTTATGAGTTTTTAATTAAACTTTAGTAAAAATTTTACTGAGCCGTAGAAAGATGATATCTGGCACATTCCCTCCCTTATAGTAAATTAAAGAGACAGAAATATATAAAAATTAATTCATTAAAGGCCAAATACCATTTGCCACCCATAGTTTGAGGCAGCGACAAGTCCCACCCGCTTAAGTTTAAAAGTCTGGATTCTCACCCATCACCCAATTTTAATATTAAAATAATGAATATACAGTAATAATCAGATGTATTTTTATCCTTTTAATAAAATAAATTTTATAAATTAATAAAATAAATTTTATATAAATATAAAATATTAAAAAATTTAAAAAAAATTTAAAAAAATTTTGAAATTCAAAAAACGCAACAGTCACTACCGCCAGCACCGGCGACGGTGGCCGCCCATAATAGAATTAGGTGGCCAGAATGGTCACCTGGTTACAGGGGAGGCTAGATCTGGCCTCTCGGTTCGGTGGAGGCGACCAAATCGGTCGCCTCCAGTTTCGAAGGAGGCGGCCAGATCTGGCCACCTTTGCTCGAAATAAAAGCCGAAAACGGTCGTAAACAGGGAGACCAGATCTGGCCTCCCCTGGAACCAGGTGGCTGGAAATGGCCACCTGGTTCTATTATGGGCGACCACCGACGGTGGCTGTTGCGATTTTTTGAATTTCAAAATTTTTTTAAAATTTTTTATATTTAAAAATTATTTTATATTTTTATTATAAATTTTTAATTTTTAAAAGGGTAATTTAGTAATTTTAATAAAAATAATAAAAAATTGGGTAATGGATGGGAAAACAAGCTTTTAAACTTAAGCGGGTGGGACTTTGTTCCCGCCTCAAACTATGAGTGGAAAAATGTCCTTTGGCCTTTACAAAATTAAAACGTAAATAGTGCACTTAAGAATTGAAGTTATTGATGGAGTATATGGATGCTATTGCCTGAGTCAACTCGCTCTCCTTAATCTCTCAATTAATAAAAATAAATAAATAAAATATATTGAAAAATAGTAGAATATTTATTACACAACATCTAACCCCACTTAGAGTTAAAAACCAAGAACTAGTTAAGAAGCACCACCACCACCATAAAACTCAGAGATTTTTACTATCAACAGTCATCATCATCATCTTCTTCTTCTTTCTTCTTTTTCTTCCTGCTTCATGGCCTTCAGAAAAACACATAAAGTCTCAATCTTTTGGCTGCAGTTACGCCTTACTTAACTCCTTCAAAATCCTTTTTTTTTTCTTGTTTTGGGTTTTTTGAATTTTCGGAATTGAATTAATGTTTGAGCTATGGACTTGACCCCAGCTGCTACCAATTCTCCTGATACTGAGAGTACTGAAACGGCGGCGGCGGCCAAGAAGACCAAGCATTTGAGTTTTACCAAGGGGGTGATGAATCGCCAATCGCCATCAGGTTCATCATCATCGTCACCACCAAGGCGGCGGTGGCGGTCATGATTATCAGCATCATCCTATTGTTGTTACTTACAAAGAATGTCTGAAGAATCATGAAGCCAGCTTTGGTTTGCATGCTTTGGACGGGTGTGGAGAGTTCATGCCTTCTCCTACTGCGACATCAACCGACCCCACCTCCCTTAAATGTGCTGTCTGTGGTTGTCACCGTAACTTCCACCGCCGGGTGACAGACGACCCTTCGTCGTTTGCCTTCGCGACCCTCGCGCAATAGCTAATC
>JAJEJH010000267.1:59942-304591 GCA_026122585.1 Anacardium occidentale
CGTAGAAAGATGATATCTGGCACATTCCCTCCCTTATAGTAAATTAAAGAGACAGAAATATATAAAAATTAATTCATTAAAGGCCAAATACCATTTGCCACCCATAGTTTGAGGCAGCGACAAAGTCCCACCTGCTTAAGTTTAAAAGTCTGGATTCTCACCCATCACCCAATTTTAATATTAAAATAATGAATATACAGTAATAATCAGATGTATTTTTATCCTTTTAATAAAATAAATTTTATAAATTAATAAAATAAATTTTATATAAATATAAAATATTAAAAAATTTAAAAAAAATTTAAAAAAATTTTGAAATTCAAAAAACGCAACAGTCACTACCGCCAGCACCGGCGACGGTGGCCGCCCATAATAGAATTAGGTGGCCAGAATGGTCACCTGGTTACAGGGGAGGCTAGATCTGGCCTCTCGGTTCGGTGGAGGCGACCAAATCGGTCGCCTCCAGTTTCGAAGGAGGCGGCCAGATCTGGCCACCTTTGCTCGAAATAAAAGCCGAAAACGGTCGTAAACAGGGAGACCAGATCTGGCCTCCCCTGGAACCAGGTGGCTGGAAATGGCCACCTGGTTCTATTATGACGGCGGTGGCTGTTGGGATTTTTTGAATTTCAAAATTTTTTTAAAATTTTTTATTATTTAAAAATTATTTTATATTTTTATTATAAATTTTTAATTTTTAAAAGGGTAATTTAGTAATTTTAATAAAAAATAATAAAAAATTGAGTGAGGGGTGGGAATCCAAACTTTTAAACTTAAGCGGGTGGGACTTGGCTGCCTCAAACTATGGGTGGGAAATAGTCCTTTGGCCTTCATTAAACCAATGCGTAATTCTCTGTCAAAGTCGACGCAGGAACGAAGATGTGGACCAATTTTCAGAGAGTGAATTAAGCGCAGGGAACCTTTTTCATGTTAACATCGACAACATATGACTACCAAATTCTGATGCCAAAACCAAAGCATTTTAGTGTCGAACTCATAAATAGAAATTAAATCTGTCTTACATTATATACATGTCAAAAATATTATTCTTCTATAGCATGATTAAACAATAAAATTTTTCTGAGATTTTGAAAATAACGAAAATCATTTTATTGTTAAGTTTCAAATGTTAAAACAAATGATAAAAAATAATGTAATGATTTTATCATCATAAAATTTAGAAATTATTATTATTTCAAAAAACTTATATAATTTTTTTTTGGTTAGGAAAAATTAAATAACTTATATAATTGTTTATTATTATATCTCAAGTTTTAATTATTATTATTTTTAATTCTTGAAGCCAATATTTTCTGTGTCTCTACATAAATATGATTTCTTTTTGATACTAAGTAATCTGGGTAAATAGGTTTTAGAAATTAAATATTAATTTGCTGAAATTGAGGATAAACTAGGCTAGCGTTAATGTATAAAACCTCATGAAATTCAAATGATTCACCTGCATATGTAAAATTTAATTAATTTAAGATCTTATTATTTAGCTTAATATTCTTAGTATAGTTTCTAAAAGATTACACATATCTTTTCTTTTAAAAAGATTCTTGAATAAGACCAATGAAAGAGGAAAACGAATAAGCCGTTACACATACATACATACATACATACATACATAAGAGAGAGAGAGACAAAAAATAGAAGACTAGAAAGGGACAAGGGATATCACATAATTTAAAGATGCCCCACATTGTTAATTCAAGACCTAGAAAGATGCCCTAATGTAGTGGTCCAATGTTTCAGTTTGATCCAGACAACCCACCAAAAGCTTTTGTGGAGTTCAAACAGCTATCCTAATGTTGACGCTTTAACATGTAGAAAGAAAATAAACAAGGAAAGAAACCAATTCATCTATCGTATTCATGCATATTGTTAAATGCTTTCTATATATTATTGGTTTTCATTCTTTCATCGGTGGGCTCTCATCTACTCATCTTCACTTAATTTTTTTTTTTTTTTTTTACATTTTTCTGTTAAAGTTTGTTATTATTTTTTGTATCCACATCCTTCATTTCCGTTCTTTTCTGCTCGCATTAAAATGTCTATCGATCGTATTCATCTGTATTTATCTTTCTTCCAATGAACATTAACTCAGAAAGCTTTAATGTGAAGTCTAACATGTGATGAAAGTGCCAAGAGGAATGTCTCTGAGTTCTCTGATAACTCTTTTGATGTGATCCTTAAAATAGTTTAGTTCATATGAACCCCAATTTGTTGCTAACTATTTTGTACCAATAAGAGACAATCCTTGACAATTACTTCTCATCTCTCCATACCAAGTGTTTTCCTTTTTTGTGTACCCACAATATTGCTTGGATTTTATCTGAATTACCAGATTCCCCCATGACTTAATAATCTACATCTATTTTTTTGGACCCTACATTTAATTCATGAGCTTTTAGAAATCTTATAACATATTCCTATATTGATGAATGTGTGTGGTTGTGATTTGGATTCATATTTTTATTATTTTTATTAACCATTGTTAGTGATGAGGTTAACACCAAGAAGAAGTACATTGAACAATTATTGGATTCAGAGTAAGAAATATGAACATAGTAATATACTAACGTGATTCAATTTTAGAAGCCTATGAGCATGGCTAGGTGATTGAACACTTTTGAGAAAATAATAGTCAGATCATAGTAAGTACACTAAAAGCTATGGAAGTTTTTTGATGCCTGTCAACCTCTATATCATATTGAATTTATAGAAATAAAGATTAGGATTATATACTGAATATGTAAAGCGCAATATCATAAATTTTGATGGGTGTCTTTGTGATCAGGTGAATGTATTCTCCTAGTATCATAGAAGAGTAATTACACTTCAATAATAATTACCAAAGTCATAGAAAGTTATTTCATGATAATAGTATATTATTATTTAATACTAAGAAAATTACGGAATTATGGTAACTACCAATTTCTGTTCTTTTCCCTACTCTTGGATAAAAAGATTTTCTACCCACACATTTTGACCTGTATGTTGGTTATACACTTGTTGATTACATAGCTTGTCACTATCTATCAGTTAGTTGCCTCTTGAATGTCAAGGCTGCAAGTTACAGGGAAGTTCTTGAAAGTATAAGAACCACCAAAGACGAACTTGTATTATTTTCTTTTTCTAAGAAACTCAATAAGAAAAAGTTGCTTGATAAATTGATAGAAGCATCAATAGCATAATAAAAATGATATGTTAACTATAACGAAATTGTCAAACGGAAAAACTGATGGCAATCATGAAGAGAATTGAATTAATAAATCTCTCTATATATAGTATATAAACATGAAAATTCTCAAACACAAATATTTGTACTTTTTTAAAATTTAAAATTCTTCTTATTAATACTAGTAATACAAAAAATTTACAATTTTCCATGCATGATTATTTTACCGAAATTTTATCTTTTCTGGTTTATTGAACCAGAATAAAATGGATCACTAACATGATAAACGTGATTTAAATTTTAAAATGATGTCCACAGTCGCATGTGAAAAGAAATATTATAAATACCCAATAAACGTTAAACATTAAAATTACATATTCTGATGGGCAATATTTTAAAATTGTTTTTTAATGTTTATTTAACTTTTTTTCACAAAAATCGATGTTTGAGCTAGAAAATGTGTCCAAATGTAGGTACAATGGTAGCTAAGGTTAGTAAACGGCATCCAGATTTTAGAAAATTGTACAAGTCTTCATCGACTATCAGGGAAACCCTTTTTTCTTTCAGTATGTATTTATATGTAACTATAGAAGTAGTACAGGTTACATCCAATGATGGAATCAATATAAATTAGAGAAAAAAATATAGAGGAGGAAGTTTGCATCCAAATATGGTCCACATATATGAACACATGTTGAAGGAGAGAAAAGAGAGGAAAGGATATCGTAGTGAGAGCAAAGTGGGAGGCTGAAGACACGAGTTTCTTGAGGCAAGTTGCTTTCAAGCCACCTAATGGGAAAGACAGGTTGATGAATGAAGAAAGACAAGAAAGTGATGATCAAGATCAATCGACAGATAAATTAGAAGAATACGAAGACAGTTCATGTATATGCTAAGCCAAACTAGACACAACCTTTTTTCACCACTTGTGGAGAGAATTAGGGTTTCTTTGATGGGGACTCTTGTTTTCATTCGCAATAACTAATATTGTTATATCCACGATTTATATTTTATTAAAGATTTTAATTAAGTATCTTAGCTCATCTACTTTATTAAGTTTATTTATAGAGTAAATATTATTTTGTAATTGAAATTACTCTCTGTTGTTGAAGGCCTTTTGCATTTATTAAATCAAAACAATTAAGAAACTTTTGACAACAGCTCTACTTGCATATATTTGATTTAAAAAAAAAAAGAAAAAGTAATACTAAACAGATCTCGTGGTTCTTCCCTAATGATATTGAGGATAACTACATTAATTGAATTAATTGACCATGAATTTTGAGTGAAGATTTCCGTGTAATTAATTAATTAGAGATGAAGAAATAATAATTAATAAATTAATCCCGATTAACTATTTTTCACCAAAACTATGATGAAATAATGTTTTTTTATCTTTTAATATTAGTTTTTTTATAAAATTAATAAAAATACGAAAGTACTCTTTTGTTAAGACTAAAAATATTGTCTATCAATTGTGGATTGTCTCAAGTGCAACCATCGATCATTTTTGTCGGCATATCGGAGCCATTGACCAAACCCTTCTCACCAGCCTGTATTCTTGTCGCTTTTCCAATGTTTTCAATTGTGTTGCGCACGTTCAGCATTGCTCACCGCTGTCTCCTGGCCCCATCATCGCCTTTCTGTGTTGATGAAGTCTGGAATTGTGCGTTGTTGCTTATCTTTCATTGTGGTTTTGTTGTGGTCCATTCAGTTGTTTATCATGGAATTCTAGGACTACTGGTTTGAAGAAGAAGCTTTAGTTGGATTTTTTTTTTCTGGGTTTCCCACTTGGTATTTGGTAAACCGCTTATGTGGATGTTTGATTGACCACACAACTGCTAACTTACAATTCCTTGGCCTCAGTCGCATTTCCGAGGCAAGCTCAACTGGAGGAGGGTGAGGTCTAAGCCGTGATGATGAGAGATGGGAGGAAAATGAGAGGGTGGCCGGAGCAGCGAAAAATGAAGATGAGAAGGAAAAATAAATAAAATATAAAGTAGTTAAGGTTAAAAATATAATTTGTTTATTCTATTACAAATATAAGTAATATTAACTCTATTATACTATAGAGTGACAAAAATAGTTTCTAACTGTTACAAAGAGTGAAAAATTGAAGAATCATCAAAGTCGAGGTAGAAAATAGTTATTTGTCCATAAATTAAGGCCTAAAGGAATGGTAATAAATTCACTCAACTGATTTTTGGTGGTCAAAGTACAACATATGGTAAAACTAATTAAAGCTATGTAAATGTATAGTTGACAACCGATTTTTTGTTTTAGTAACTCTAAAACAAAAAAATTAATTAATAAACTAATAATTTTAAAACTCATTACTAGTCTTTTAGCAATATATATATTTAAAAGTGATACAGATAAAAAAAAAACCAGTCTTTTAGGAATATTAAAGAACTATAGACTTTGTATCCAAAACTTTCCATGGACATTACTCAATCTTATAAGGTGTAGCTAGGCCATTATAAGGCAAGTTATTGGAGATCAAATTTAGATAAATCATAAATTAAAATGAGGTGCAGTCGCATTGTACTGAAAGCATATGGTCCCCTTCCCAACCCACAACCTCTGTGAATAAGACTTTAATGGCAAAGAGAGAGTTTTGCATATATGAATCAAAATGAGTCAGATTTGGTGTTTTCTTAGGGTTTAATAAGAGTGACAATTAAAGTGTGAAATTGAAGGGCTTTTCGGGAAGGAGGGAAAATAAAGGAGGTCCATTAAGAGTACTTCAATTAATTACAAAACTAAAAAAATGGAAATTAAGGGTGTTCAAACACCATTTAGTTTGAATAAAAATGGCTCAATTCAAATTTGGTTTAAGTTTATAACTCAAATTTATGACTTAAATTTGTACCTCAAATCTATAATTCGATTTTGTAGTTTATTGACAAAGCAATATTATTTTACTTAAAAATAGATAAAACAATGTCATTTTAACAATTATTAGACATAACTCTAATTGAGTTTCGAGTCAAGTTTAAATTAAATTAAATCATCTTTTGGCCAAATTGATTTGAACGCCCTATAACTTGATTTTAGTTTGGTTTAAAAAACGAACAAACCCTCCTAGCTCAAATTCGAGTCTAACTGAACCAAGCCTAAGATGATTTTGAGATCAAACTAGCTTGACTTGAGTTCAACCCTGATAGAAATGAGAGATAACAAGGCTAATTTTTACCCCAATATATTGAAAAAGCTTTGCCCCACTTAGTTTCAAAAACACCCATTATTACCCCAAAGTTAGTATTTGTTCAACTCATTTTTAATTGACCAGCTTTAACCACAAAAATTTGAGTTATACCCTTATTTCATTATCAGAAGAACAATTCTAAAATTAATAGACAAAAAACATGAAAAATAACAACTAATTTGAAATCAGGGAAATCAACAAACATTCATAATTAATCTTGAAAGCTCATCCAAAATCATGAATTTATGAGAAATTAAGAAAATTTTAGTGATGAAAATAATAGTTTAAATAAAATTTGGGGTCAAACTTCTCAAATAAAAAGAAGAGATGGACTAGATGCAACTAAAGAGAAAAACTTAAACGAGGCAATCTCACCACCTCACTTTGTTGACATGGTCAGACCATCCAACAAAGTAAAGATGTATATAATAAATTTTTTAGACGACCTCGTATGGTGGCTTTGCATGAATAATAAATATAAATAAAAAGAAAACCAAACAGAAGAAGAATCTTAACGTAAATGCTGTCTGACATTAATAAAGAAAAAATTAAAAGCACTAAGGGAAATAAAAGAGAAATGGTGTACTTTGTCACCTATAGATAGAAGAGAAAAACATAAATATGAAAATATATAAAGAATTAGGTTTATCTTCTCCATTTTTTGAACTAAAAGAACAATGACTGGTTAAAATTTTATTTAGTTATGGAGGGTTGCTGAGAAGACTGACTTATAGGGGTCTCCACTTCTAGATGGCTTGTTTAGGCGATATTAGCAGTTTGAGAAGGTTATCTATGTAATTTATAACACTTCTCCTTGGTATATTCTCATCAATTGTAGTACCTACATTTCAAACGACTACCTTTGTTTTCTTAATCACTTTGAGTAAGTTGTGAACAAGAAATCGAGATAGACTAGTTTGGAGTTAGGGATCCAGTCCTTATGCTAGAGGAAGAGACTTGAAGTAGTCATACAAACACATTGTCAAAAATAAGAACAATAACATTAACCAGAATCTGATCACAAACTGAGCCAAAATCTATATTCATAGCAAGGAGAGTTAACACCATAAAGAACTTATCTAAGTGAGCCAAATTTTCTGTGAAAGATTTACTAATGGGAAACAATGAAATAAATTTTTTTTTCATATAAGCCATTTGACCAAGAAAATCTGCCATACTTATAACTTGTTGTTTAAAGTTAATAATGCTAGATACAACCAAATACAATCTTTGAATATCATTAATGTATAATAATTTTGTCTGATTCTGGATTTCAACACATGTCCTATAGGTTTTATAAGTGGAGTATAGTGCAAGATCAATTGTTTGCCACAACAAGCTATATAATGAAGCATCAATTCTTATCTAGTTAGCCTTCCTATCATCTTTCAAATCAGATGCATCAATCGTCAAGTGATCCTTTAGTCTTTGACCTATGAACCAGAGTTCAACCGAAGTAGCCCATGAATTGTAATTAACACTCCCTAACAACTTTTTAGTGGTAATAATAGGGAAAGAAAGAAAAAGAGTAGGGGCACTTGATTTTGAAGATCCAATGTCAATGGACATTAGGTTGGCCAAAAAAGAGAAGATCAATAGCCTTTGAGTTTAACAGAATGGGTGGTGTCGTTTCAGGATCACCAAAAAGTGAGATTCCCGGATGACAAAGCTATTGAGATAAGTGATACATAAGAGTACATGTAATAGCGATTAGATAAAAAAGAAAGGGTTTTAATGTGACAAACAATTTAATATAGGTGAACTATTGATTGGTTACCGAAGAGAGGGCAAACTGAAGTCACCAAAAAATTCACTAAAAAATTTTGGTGTTAGGGTTTCAGATTTCTAGCTCTAATACCATGTAAATAATCGAAATTTTTCATTTCATATTTGATAATGAAAGGATACATGATTATCTATAATTACATGTATTTGAAAAAGAAAATAGAATCACCACTTTCCTATTCTAAGAACTTTAATCATAACTCTTATCTATAACATAATTTACAACTCAACAATTTTGATGAAACTATTCGAGAGCTTGGATTTATAAAAAAGGAAAATGAATCGTATGCATTTAAGAAGGTCAATGGGTGTATTGTTGCATTTCAACTATTAAAGTTTGATAACATCATATTGGAAATGATGTACCAAACTTGCAATTGGTAGACTTGATTATCAAAGTAATTTTCTATGAAAAACTGAACATAAAAATCTCACATCCTTAGTATTAAAATCTATCGAGATAAATTTAGTAGGCTACTTAGACTAAATAAGAGTATTTATATAGATAAAATACTAAAAAAATTCAAATTAGAAGAATCCAAGAAAGGATTCTTGGCCATGACCTATGGTGTATATATTTCTAAGGGCTTGTGTCCTCGAACACAAGAAAAGACAAATAAGATGTCTTTAATCCCATACATATCTGCTATAGGATCAATTATATACTTTATACTATGTATGAAGGTTTATCTCTCATAAACCTTGAGTATTTATAATATATATTAATATGATCCATGTGATAAATACAAAATAATTGTCAAGAACATCTTAAAATATCTAAAAAAGACTGAAGATGTGTTCTTGATTTATGAAGACTCTAAGTTTATTGTAAAATGATACAGTGATGAGAGTCTTTGGACTGATTAAGACAATTTTAAATCCTGATCAAGATATGTATTTTGTTTGAATGTCGTTGCAGTTAGTAGCTTGGATTGTGTTTTCAGCACCTCCAACAATTTGTGCTCCACGTGGATACCGAAGTGCTTCCTATTTTGGGTTAGAGAGCAATGGTTCTTACCACGTAAAAACAAGCGGCCTTCAAATTATGTCTGGTACTTAAACACCATATTGTTGTGTTAATGCAAGTCTCTCAAAATATCCACCATAAATGGGATCATGACATGAGTTTTTTGGGTTTTTGTTTACTTTAATTAATTTTTATGTTGCGTTCTGCTGCGCTCCCGACTTCTGGCGACCCGAATATCCTCTACACTAACACTGTTGTCAACAATTACTGAAATAGGCGCATGGTATCAGTTTCATTTTGTTGTTATCATAGTTATCTCTTGATGTACCAATAAGTATGGGAATAAAATACTTGTAAGACTTTGCTAAAGTCAGCATTCCGTTCAAAATTGTATTGATATAATAACTGTCGTTGGCTTGCCGTCTAGCATATAAGGCATTCATGTTTACTCAATTCAAAAGTGAGGCATTATTCAATAATTTTTTCATAAAATATCTGACACAGTGCGGTAACCCTGATTTTTTTTTTTTCTCTTTTGAATCCTCTCACCTCTTCCTCAACAGATTTGAAATGTTCTTATTTTCCCACTTCAACAGATCCGTGGTCTCTCAAGAATTGAATATTTCAAATTTAAACAACACACGTGATGGATTAGTGGATGTATTGTTGTTTCATGAAATGAAAGAGCTTCAATTTCTGACACCATAGTCAGATTTAAGTGAACGTGTGTTGCATGCTTACTATAATCAAAGCATTAATGACTTTACATCTCGATAGTTCATGTTTATATAATAATGATAATAGAACATTTCTTTTACGACAAACAACAAATATGGATTCGAACGTGCACGTCATTTTAAAATATGGAACTTTTTATGATACTAAATTAAAACTGAAATATATATAATTATATTTGCAACTATTAATAAAAAAATTTGAATATTCCAACGTTCATTACTCATCATGGATATTTAACATTATTTTATTAGAAGAGTAGCTTGACATTCGAATTCAATTAATTTGATGATAATTAATTAACCGTTTAAACTTTAAATAGGATAACTAAATCTAGCAATTGATATTATAATTAATTAAGAAAATATTTTATACCAAGGATATTCAGTGCTCTCTATTAATTTATTATATGAAATCTAAATATTTTATAACACAGTAGAAGTTATAGTTTAAAAAATTATACATAAGATTCATCCATTTGAATTAGTTAGGATCAAAATATAAGTCATATATAATATGCATAACATTTTATTTCAAAATCAACCATAATGTGTTTTGAATACCTGTCTTATTTTTTTAGGCTCTTTTGTCTTTAAAGATTAAACTCACAATGGCTATAGATTTATTAGTTATGAATATTCTTTATAAAGACAATACTTTTGTGCTCAAGAGTGATAAATCATTTATTAATTCATCATAACATTTGTACTAATCATGATACAATTAATTACTCACATTTATAATACCCTAGTTATAATGATACGTTTAATGACATTAAACTATATCACTTTCAGCATAAGACAATATGAAAATCTTAAGTTGAAGGACCATATGTGCTCGTCAAGTTAAATGGATATTTCTATAGACACGTGTGTCACCATTTATATGAAATCATTTTATGGGTCTTTCTAGTGAACATGACCAACAAATCATACACTATGTGTTACACCAAATGATAAACAATAATTTTAACATGAATAAATTGTCATCATTTTTTAGAGAAATTATTCAAAACTATGATAATCTTATCAGCATCACTCATGCCCTAGGTCATAATGACGTTAGGATTACTAACAATTTCTAGTACGACTACTAATAAGTATATAGGAAAAACACGATCAGTAAATTAATTCTCTTGTCTCAATTCTACTGTATTAGAGACATATTACATAGATCAAACATCATATAATATAAAATATCTCTTTTATTAATCATTAATAGTGTACATCATTACAACAGATTACAAGATTACATTACTATAAGACACCTAACCTAATAAGAACTCTAATTCAACATATGAAACACCAGTTCTACACAATCTCAAGCTAATAATGAGAGTGCAAACTCGTTCAAGCTTAAGTCTAAAGTTGAAGAAAAATGAAGTTTGAAAGTTCAAATACTCGTTCAACAACCTTTGAAGCCAAGAATAGGATATTCAAGAAAACTTTTCACCATTTTAGACAAATTGAAGAAAAGTAAACATTGAAATAGAATGCCAGTTCTATTATTAGAACACTTGTCCTTTAGACAATCTTCAAGTTGTTGCACAAAGAAAAAGACTATCCGATAAGACGATTCATTATTTTTCCTAAAGTTCAATAAATATGACAAGACGTTTATTCTAAGAAGATGAAAACCCATTCCAAGCAAAAAAAGATAAAAAGATATACTAGTTCAAGTTTAAAACAATGGATTTGCTTTAAAAAAATCATAGATTTTTCTTAAGAAAGTCATTCTAGGAATAAGAACACCTATTCTTTAGACTCTATAGCACAAATTAGTTTAAGAGTAAATCGGCCATAATCTCAATCTCAAAATGGAAACCTACTTCAAGAGTCAAATTTGTCCATGAGATCAAGCATGAGGAGCATATTTAAAGGTCAAAGTGCATGAGAAAGTGAAAGCAAAGAAAAATATTCAAAGCACACAATCTTTATTCAATCTCTGTTGTCTTATTATTAAGTTTAATATTTGGAGAGATTGTGTAACATTATTGTACATCAGGATAGTTGAGAGGCATAACATAAATAATCTTTGTATTCAAACCCTCTTGGGAAAATGCTAGATAAACTATCTAAAAAGGCAAATTTTCAAATCAACTATTGTAATATGGCAAAATCTAGGACAATTAGGGTACGATCTCGTGAGATAGTAGTGTAATAGGTTGATACAATATTAGTGGAACTTTAAGGGGATTACCTTGAATAAGTAGATGGAGGAGACTTGCAATCGGAGATTTGAATCACTGTAAATCAATCATTGAACTAATCTTTTTTCCCATCTCTCTTCTACTTTAAAGAACCTTAATTATTTTTAGATTGATTACATATTATGTGCTTTAATTTGCTTGTGAGACTTAGATTGATTAAGTTTAATTATGTGATTATTTTTAGCAACTACTATTCACCACTCTCTAAGAGTACATTAGCCATTTAGTTTTAAGTCTTTAATATATTAATAATAATTATTGGTGTGGGAAATCACATCAATACAATGACTTAATAATCCAAAGATATTACGTGAGAGCTTTGAAAAAAATGAAATCAAGAATGAATGTATGCAGGAAAACTCAAAGCTATGAAACAATAGTACATAAAGATTTTTTAAAGTGATTCAGTTGTCTAGGCAAAACTTTTGTCTACTGTAATCTTATTACATTTTTTTTTTTTTCACAAAGTGCGCTTCTGTTTTCTATAGTTAAATGAGTTTGAAATGTTATCAAAAGAATTTTGGAGAGAATTCTTAGATTCTTAGATATTGAAATTATCGAATCCTCTTCTTAGCTACTATGACTAGGGAAAGGGGGTGAGCTTCTTTCCTAAAATGGAGTCTAGAATTCTTTTTTCCTTCTATTAATTTGTATTAAAAATTGACAAATCTCATTTTTAGTGTGCAATCCTCCAGTTATAGAGCAAAGAGGGAAAGACATTATTGTATTGTTGAGACATAAAAGACTTGGATCTCTGCTGGTGTGGATGGCACGTGTGATGTTAAATTTGTTTAGAAAATGTGTTGTTATTCTGCATTTAATAGTAAGCTTTTTTTTCATTAAAAGTGCATTTGCTCTACTTGTGCTTATTGGAATCTACTCACTTATGCTTTGGGGCAACATGCATCTAGCTGATATGTCGTGTCATTGACCATTTGGTTGAGTGTTCGCCATCTAGTGGCTAGATGCTACTTATGACATCCTCTCGAGGAGTAAGCTTAATCACGCAACAATAACAGCATTTCTATGATCGAGATTAGTATTAATATCGTGGCCATTTGTTTGAGGCGGGGTAAAGTCTCACCCCCAAGTTTTAAAAAATATGAATTCTCACTTTTAGATTAAAATTTAAATATATTTTATAATTTTTTAAATAAAATAATTAAAATACTCTTTAATAAATAAAAATTTATAATAAAACTATTTTTAAATATAAAAAAATTAAAAATTTTAAAAAAATTTAAAAATTTAAAATTTTTTAAAAAATAAACTACTACCAGGTGATCACCGGCGGCTAGTATTGATAACGACATCAGTGGCGTCTCAATCCACAGTTCGGGAGAGACCAAATTTGACGCCTCAAGTTTTTGGAAGATGATGAACGGATCTGTCCTCCTCTTTTGAAAACATGGCCCAGCGGTACGCTAAATCAATACCCTTTTGGCCGTTTTGGGGTGGTGGATCGACGAGAGGTGGGCGGTCACAGCCACCCTACCAAAGCGAGGAGGCGGATCCGCCTCCCTTGGGAACGGTGGTCAGAATAACTACTTCGTCATCACGGCCATCCCGGCATCAACGCACGATGACTAGTTTATTTTTTTTAAAATTTAAACTTTTTTAATATATTTTAAAAATGTATATTTATATAAAGTTTATTTTATTATTTTATAAAATTTTAATCATAAAATAATAAAATTATCTTTAAAATATTATTATTTATAATTATATTTAATATTAAATTTGTCAAAGGGTGGAAGATCAGGTTTTTGAAAACTTGGAGATGAAACTTTATCTATGCCTCAAACTATGGGTGGGAATAGTCGTTTGGTCTAATATTGTTGTTACACACAGTGCCGTAATTAGTGAAGGGTAGCCAGAGTATTATGGTTGTTGATTATTGAATGCTATATCTAACACATGGCACCTTTATTTCTTTCTTTGGCGTATTTTCAACCATGTATCCCTATATAACTTTTTGAAGAAGTTGTCCGCTAATTGAAGATAGCCTTTCAAATGCTGCATATCGTGATCATTCCAATACTTTATTAATATCATTACAAGAGCAAAACTATAAATCATTATTGATAACAGTTCTAACACAAGATTTGTCATTAACATGCAAAGTAAAGAGTACTCAATATTATAGAGCATATATTAATAAAATATCATTGAATAGTAACTCTTGAATCAATGTCGCCTTGTTAGGAGTACATAAAGCTTGGATGTGTCCTCTGTCTACATACATATTTTGTACAACAAATATACATACATACATACATATATATATATATATATATATATATATATATATATCTCTCATTGGTTCATTGTATATATATTCATCATACAAAAGTGTTTTTTTCCTTCCTGTGATCCTGGGGATGAGAATTACACGGGAAGAAGATATGAGGTGTATGATGAATTTGCAAAACAAAACAAATAAAAAAGTAAGTGAAAGACAGTACTTTGAGAACCCAAACTCAATTCTCACCGTCTCGCCAGAACTTGCGGCTTTGTCAGCCGTCTCTCTCATATATGGGTCACCCCATTTGTTCATGAATTCCTCCTTTTACTCTTGCTATCCTTTTATAGGCCCCACCGTTTTCTTCTTCCCCTTCCTCAGCCAATCAAACAAACTCTTCTCGTCTCTTCATTTTCTCTCTTCCCCTCTTTCAAACTTTTCATATTTCTCATTTTTAACCCCTGCCCCAACCCGAGACCTAAACTAAAACCCCTACTTCATGGACAAGACTAGTGAGAGAGAAACTCATGACTTCATGAACGTAGAATCCTTTTCTCAACTCCCCTTCATCCGTCCGGCGCCTTCCTCGGTTAATAAAGAAAAGGGCATTCGTCTCTTCGGCAAAGAATTTGGAACCGGTGATAACACATCCGCTGGCGCCGGAGGCAGCGGCGGTGGTGATGATTACTATGAATCAGCTGAAACATATACCGAGGGCAGCACCAGTCTCAAAAAGATTAACGAGAATAATAATATTAAAGACAGTAACGTAGATAACAGTCGAAGATTCGAATGCCATTACTGTTGTAGAAACTTCCCAACATCTCAAGCCCTAGGCGGCCATCAAAACGCCCACAAAAGAGAGCGCCAACACGCAAAGAGAGCGCATCTTCAATCGACGATGGTGCACAATTCCTTCTCCGACGCGCACTTTTACGGCCTAATGAACTACCGGCTCGGCTCAGCTCCAGCTCCGACAATGAATTATCCTTCTTGGAGTAGCAACACCAGTACTTTAAATATCAGTAACAACACCAGGTTTTACGGCAGCCATAATAGCAGCTCTTATAGTTCACAGCCGCCGATCAACGGCAGCCCGTTGGGGCTGTGGCGAATCCCTGCCGTTCAGGGTAATGCTAGTTTTAATCGTGACCGTTCATTGCATCCTTTGCCATTGTTTGCTTCTGAAGAATTGAGACCTCATCATCATCAAGTGGTTGTTAACGGTGGCTCTAACGGGCAAGGGCAGTTCGTTTATGAGTCGAAACCAAACGGACAAGACCAAGTGAGCTTGGATCTACATCTGTAATATTAGTATTAGCATTAATATAACATTAATGTTAATTCTATTAATTAACTTTTGGTGAAAGAGAATTTGAGACAATTAATTCATTTTTGTTCTTCACTTTTTTATCTCTAATTATTTCTCAATTAAATATTTATATTGACGTGCTTCTATCTTCTTATAACATGAGATTAAAGCATTAAAAAAATGGCCATGCTGGGTGCAATCAATCTCTGGTTTCACTTGTGAAGATATGTAGAAACGCACGTGTGCATAGAGCTTTCAAGTCTTTCTTCTTCTTCTTCTTCTTCTTCCGGAGAAAATGTAGGAAGAAAACGATATTTCCATGGCAATTGGCATGCAAAAAATTTCAGCCGATTATATCTTCATCTTGTTAATTTAATGATGATGAAGAAGAAGAAGTCAAGGTGATAATGTAACTTTACAAGTTCTAGTAGAGGGCCCTTTAATAAATTAATAAATTAAAGAGAGAAGAAGATTTGAATTTAATTAATTTTTTTTTCTTTTACTGATATATGTATGTATGCATATGTCAAATCAAAATATAAATGACTAAAATTTGATAAATCAGACCTTATTGAAAGATTGAGGTGAAACCTGAAGCTGAGAAAACAAGGTGGCAAGTTTGAGACCACTTGCAAGGTGGGCTTCCAGAACAAATTTTTATCATATGGTTTTCAAATTTGTGGGACCAAAAAATTATGATTTTAACGTGGACACATTGAAAATATTTGAAACAAATAAAAGTGACAGACATGACTAATTAATTTAGTCATTTCATTATGCCAATATTTGAACATATTTTGAATGACTTCTAGAGGCAACATAAGTACATTCAGCCATGGCTTTGAAAAATATATGAAGAAAGGTCTAGCTTTGTTGTTTGTCTCTACGGGGACGACGACTCCAAGGGTCGACATATAAACACGTTTTTTAGGGTTCTACTATTATTTTCTCACCTTTATTTGTACCAGAACTTTTAACTTCTATGCAATAAAATGAGAGAAAAGTAAACCCGAAATAATTATATTAGCGGGATTGAGAGAAATTAAAATTGAATTAGCCTTAAATTGAAATTCAAATTTAGTGTAGAAAATTCACCACAGGAATATCAAATTTAGTGTATTTATTTGTGAATTTCTTAGTAACTAACAAGAATTGGGTGATATATAGTCCATGAGCAAAAAAGGAAAAATGTATTTTCTTCTTCTAAAATCTTATCTTAGATTGTGGCAGAAAAAGCAGGAAAGAGTCATTGGAAGATTATGAGCATTTCTAGAAATGAATTAATTAATTGCTATCAAACTACAATGAAGGTTTGAATCATAAGATTTTCCAAAATTATGCTCATCGGCCTCCAGTCGGATTTGTGCTTAGCCTTTCCCTTCTTTCCTATTGAAATTGGCATCTGCTATGGATAGGGCTGTTCATGGTTAGGTCCCGCCATGTTATAGCAAATGTTTTTATCTAAACTAATAAAATCAGTTTTTAAAAACCTTAACTTTAAACCAAACTGAGTATCACTAACAGTTGTCCAGACCAATGTTATTTATATTCGGTTTAGATAGGTTTGATCAGTTTGATGAAAGTAAAAAGCAAATAACTTAAAAAAATTGTAAAATTTAAATAAATATTAAAATAATATAACATAATAATAATAAACTAATAATGACAAAAAGTCGATAAAGATTAAAATATTAAAAAAATGAAAACTCAATACAAAGAAAAAAAAATTATATTATAATGAAACTAATAGTAAACTATATGTTTTAAAAAAAAGACAATTTTACTAAATTTATTGGTTTTGTTTGGTTTTATTAGATTTTATTTTCTAAAACCAAATATTTAGTTCATACAAATTTTAAAATTATAATCATCCATGAAACAACTCAAACTATGATCTTCGATTTAGATTGAATTGAATTAATTTGGGTCAATTAGTTTGGTTAATTTTTTTATAATTCTAAATGCCAGGATTTTGTTTAAATACTTTTGTAATTAATTTTTTATTATTAATATTATTTTAATAGTCTTTTATTATCAAAGCAAAATGGGTTACTAAAAGATACTCACTTATTAAATTTTTAAAGCAACTAAATTTATTTAATTTTATTATTTAATAATATGATATATTAAAAAATAATTTAATTCAATAATTTAATCATTTGATATCATGATTAAAAAAATCATAATGTATTATCAACATAGAGAGTATTTTACAATATATAATATTATATATATATATATATATATATATATATATATATCTATAATATGTTAGTTTAAAAGTATTTAATTGAAATAATAATTCTATGTTTTATTTATGGGAAATTAATTTAAACAATCAATTCTGTTAAATAAAATACCATTTTATTTTTCACTTTTACAAAACTATTCTTTTTACGCACGTGTACCCAAACACGTGCATTACACATGAAATTCGATATTGTCGACTTTTTACATTCTCTTGTGGCAAAGGAGATTAGGACATATCTCCATTAATAGAATTAAAAGATTAGTAAATTTAAATGTCTTAGAAAATCTTGATTTTACTAATTTCGATATTTGTATAAACTACATTAAAGGTAAGCAGACTAATAAGTTAAAAAAATGTGTCAATAAGAGTAGTAAGATATTAGATATCATACATATAGATATCTATTATCCTGACATAAGTTCTATAGGTAAAAAATATTTTATCACATTCATTGATGATTACACTAGATTTATGTATTTTTATATGTATCATAATAAGAATGAGACTTAGATGCTTTTAAAATATATAAAGCAGAAGTAGAAAAACAATGTGAAAAACAGATAAATATAAGGAGATCTGACCAAGGTGATAAATATTATGGTAAATACACTGGTAGTGGACAAGCACTAGATCCATTTGTGAAATTTCTTCATGAACAAGGTATTGTTATGCAATGCACCTTGTTTAGCATATCATCATAGAACGATGTAGCAGAAAGAAGAAATAAGACATTATTGGATATGCTAATAAGCATGTTAAGTAACTCTAGATTACCTTACTCTTTGTGGTTTAAAGATTTTAAAATAGAAACGTATATCTTGAACAAAGTTTCAACCAAGGTAGTTTCCAAAATGCCATTTGAATTATGAAAATGTTAAAAACTGAATTTAAAACATTTATGCATATGGAGTTACCAACAGAGGTCAAAGTTTGTAATCCACATGAAAAGAATTTGGATTCAAGAATATTAAGTGAATTTTTTATTAGATATGTTGAAAAATCTAAAGGATATAGATTTTATTGTCTAAACCATTCTAGTAGGATTCTTGAATCAAGAAATGTCAAGTTTTTAAAGAATGACATGGTGAGTAGAAGTGATCGACTCAGAAACTTGATCTCTAAGAATTTTGATCGAATTAGAGGCACAATCCCTGATAGTATTACTCCCTCATCAAGTAGGTTATTAGTTGTTAATCATATTAGGATGAAAGAATTGACTATACCAAAACTATATTTTTTCAAAATAACTTAGAAGATCATGGTGAACATCTTTTACAAGAGGATCAATTAATTGAATAGTAGTCTCAACAAGAGATTATTAAACTAACTTTAAATAGATCTACTAGAGTTAGAAAATCAATAATTTTTATTGATTATGTAGTGTATTTGTAAGATTCTGACTATGATATCACTACTAAAAATTATCTTGAGATATTTTCACAGACTATTAAGTGTGATAAATTTGATTTGTGATATGATGCTATGAAATATAAAATATATTTAATGACACATAATCAAGTTTGGGATTTTGTTGAATTACCTATTGGAAAAAAAACTAATAGGTTGTAAATAGGTTTTCAAAATCAAAAAAGATTTTAAAAGCAATATTGAGTAATATAAGGTCTATCTTGTAATTGATCATAAGGAAACTTTCTTTCCTATTTTTAAGAAAGATTTTTTAATATCATAATGACATGGATTGTCTATTTTAATTTTGATTTACACCGAATGGATGTGAAAATAGTATTTCTTAATAGAGATTTATATAAAGAGGTTTATATGAAATAACTTGATGGGTTTATCTTGAGTTGTGGCGAGAACTTAGTATACAAGTTGAAAAAGCCTATATATGAACTTAAACAAGTCTTCTAACAATGATATTTAAAATTTCATAATGTTATTTCGTCTTTTGGTTTTGTAAAAAAGATCGTAGATTAATGTATATATCATAAAGTGTTAGTGCAAAATCATGTTTTTGTATTGTATGTTGATGATATTTTGCTTGCAACCAATAATTTGGGGTGGTTGCATGAGGCGGAAGAGTTTTTCTCTTAAAATTTTGATATAAAAGATATAGGTGAAGTATTTTTTATCATTGGCATTAAGATATATAAGGATGGATCTTAACATGTTTTAGGACTCTCTTAGAAAGTCTTCATCAATAAAATTTTTAATAATTTTTGGATAAAGGATTGATCACCAAGTGGTGCACCCATTGTCATGTGTGACAAATTTAACTTGAATCAATATCCTAAACTTAATAGTGAAAAGGAGTGAATGGCAAACATTTCATACGTCTCAGGAGTAGAAAGCTTGATGTATGCTCAAGTGCGTACTTGACCCAATATTGTAATTACAGTTAGAGTGTTGGGAAGATATCAAAGTAATCTTGGCTTAGACTACTAAAAAGCTACATAAAAGGTCATGAGGTACCTTTAAGGATTAAAAAATTTGATGTTTATATACAGAAAATCTGACAATTTAAAAATTATTGGATTTTCAGACTCAGATTTTGTTGACTGTATTAATTCTTATAAATCAATATCTAATTGTGTATTAATGCTAATCGATGGAATCATTTCATTAAGAAGTGTAAAACAATCTTTAGTTGTCACTTCTATCATGAAAGCTGAGTTTGTTTTCTGTTTTGAGACTACTACACAAGGTATTTGCTTAAGATGTTTCATTTTTTAACTGAAAATTAATGAGTCCATCTCAAGGCCATCAAAGCTATATTGTGACAACTCTACTATTATGTTCTTTGCTAAGAAGAATAAAAGCGAGAGTCAAAGTAAATACATCAAATTAAGATATTTGACAATTAGTTAGCATAGAAAGTCTAAGGAAATACTCATAGAACACATTCGGACTAAGCAAATAATTGTTGATTCTCTGACAAAGGGCATGTCACCTAAGGTTTTCAGAGATCATGTTATACTTTTGAAACTTTATAATGATTTATATTTATGAGAGGTTTTTTACATATTTATGTAATTGACTATATTGGTTTGTTTTTCATTGAGTTGTATATATTTTATTGAGAAGACAAACATAATATTAGACCAAGAATAAATATTTGAAGTTTATTCTTAAAGTTTGAATCCACATTTAAATTTATTTAGAAAAAGAAAATTGTGTTATGATACATGAAAGGTAATCTCTATGTTAAAAGGACCTACAACTATGATTCATACAATTATATTTTTCTACTAACATTAAGTGTGTACTGAATGATGTTATATAGTATAAGACCAAATGGAAGAATATTGGAATTATAAATATATTAAAATTCTAATATTCATATGAAGGGATAATGTAGTCTTTATTCTTTATAATAAAGGCTTAAATTGTCACTAAATAACTTAAGATAGTCAATATAAATGTTATCAATCATTGTATTTAATGGAACTACTGTAGAAAACATACATAACTTTTTTGTTTTTAAAATTTCATTGAAAATAAATCTTGATCTATCATAAGGTTTCAATGTTGAATATGAAAGCACTTGAGTCATTTCATTATTGAAGAGGATGACTTATTAAGAAATGAAGCGCTGCAATTGGCATTCCAAATTCAGTCAAAATCCATAATAGGAGGTACACTTTTGCAATACTTAATTATTTATTTAGTTATCATTGATACAACATGCTATGAACTGTATCAAACATATCACATTATATTGTATCAATAGATTTATGTAAAACTGGTAAAATATTCATGAACGTTACTATCAATCCATAAACAGTATTGTTATATAACCGATATCATCATAAAATTTATCTAACACATAAATTAATATGGTTAAAATTGAAGTCTCCAGGTAGATATTGAGCAGACTTTTAAGAACTTTCTAGCAGTTGAAATGGAAGTTTAGTTGGTGTAGATGCGTTGCAGATCTAGCTGTTTAATTGGATAGTCAAGTGAATTAATACGGTGAGGAAAGCTCCATAGGTAACAAATTAAAGCGAAAGGCAACTTATCTTCCGTATACTACAATTATTGTACCCAGCGAAAGGCAACTTATCTTCCGTATACTACAATTATTGTACCCATCTAACAGCTATTAAATTGCGGTCATTAATATATACATGTATAATTGTTATATGATATTCTCCTTTTGAAAAGTTTCATTTGAAAGGATCCTATTTCAGTAGTTACAACTGTAAGGAATACAAGGTAACAGAAAGTTTATATATGTGCCGTGATAAATAACCGAAGAATAATTAATCAACTAACGATAACTAGACGGTGCATTTTTTACTAAAAGCATTTGTCAAAAATGCAACCGTTTCAAGTTGGACAAAGTGAAAGAAGGTAAGGCGGTTGTCATTGTTCTCACATGTTCGAGAAAAGTTTAGGTTTTTTCTCGTTTTTCTCTCAATATCTAAAGAACTGAGATGTATCTGGATCAAATAGTCAATAGAGGTGAGTTATTTTCTTCTTATTGAAAGATCTAATGGTGAATATCATTTTATAGGTGTTTACAACTGTAGGAACTAATTTTTGTATTAAACTTTGTAATCATACATTTCTTGTGCTGAATAAAAAGGTTATAAGAGGAATATTCAGTCATTTTTTTCATTTCCCTTAATTGAAATTAGTAAAACCCTAAGTTGGTATTCTCTGCTTCTTTAGAGAAGATGTTCATTGCAAATCTTGAACTTGGGTTTGTTTTCAAATGATTAAGTTATGTTCCTAATTCAAGCTCAGAAACCATAAACCCTAAGCTAATAGAGAGAAATTATCGATATTGAGATCACAAGTACTATTTTCATTAGATGCATATGACTTGGAACATCACTTAACAGGTCCAATGACACGTCCTCCCCTTTTATATATGTTAAGAATGATGATGGTAGTAACAATGTCAAGAAACCTAATATTGATTACTCTTTATGGAAAAATGTTAGATAAATGGTTAGTAAATTGGTTGCGTCAATATCTAAGAGTTTGTTTGAATTGATTAGTAAATGTTAAACATCTGCTGAAAGTTTGGTGTTATTTGGAAAGATTATTTGGTTTCTGAATCCAAAATGAGAGCTATGAAGCATAAAAAATATACTACATTAATTCACTTAAGAAAGACAATTTGTCCGTGCATGATTACGTGAAAAGAAATGCAATTAGATAACTAATGCACTAAGAGCTAGTGAACAAAAAAATTCAGAAGAATAATTACTAAACTTCATTGTTGATGGTCTAGGACCTGAGTTTGATCTAACAGTAGTATACATTACATCTAAGCTAGATTCAGTCTTTGAAAACATTTCCTCAGTAGAAGCCAAATTTATCCTGCAAAAGTATGAACAAGAACGGCGTAAAATTCTAGTTAATTAGTTGTTTGATTTTGGTGGTGGTGTAGTGAATAATCTAGCAACTAAGATTGGAAATTTTAGGTCTTATAATTGGCAGACTAGGAGTACTGAAGTAGAAATGAGTCAGAGGAGAAGAGATTCAATTAAACATATTGGTGACTTAGCTCGAGATAGTAATGGTATGGAAATATTCAATCTGGATAGTTTAGTCAAGGTAGGAGGGAGGAAGAAAATTTCCTAAATCTAAAGCAATATGTCATGTGTGTCGAAAAGCAAGACATTTTGCTCTTCACTATAATCATTGGTTTAACATAACCTATAATATCGATACGGCATCAATAATTGGTAGAAACAAAGGCAACGTTGATTTTAATTCTAGGCCATCCTCACTTGAAAAAAATAAATCAGTCTTCAACCCGTCTAATGACTACCCATAAACCATCGCAAGCTAACCTCATTATGCCACACTATAACAGTTCCTTTATGCCTTATCAAACTGATCAAACTGTTAACCAATATCATCCATAGAAAACCTTAGCTCATCCTTACACTTCGAAACATTATCTGATATCTCAGGCATCCTCACTTTTAGCCAATCCTTACTTTTCTAAACAACCTACCAACTCACATACAAAGGATTCAAATTGGTAAATGGATTCAGATGCCACTGACCATGTTTTTTTTATATGCAACAACTTTCTTTGAAATCTGAAAACACAGGGAAGCAACAATTACAAGTTGGAAGTGGGGAATGCTTATCAATATCACACATAAGTTTTACTTCCCTACCCTCATCACTTCCAAATAAATATTATAAACTTAAAATATTCTTTGTGTCAAGGGGTGATGGTTAGGGCACGACCCGTGAACGCATCCAACCCGTCTGTGTCCACTCACACCGACCCGCAGTTGACAGTTAGAACGGGCTCTATTTAAAGGAGTTGCTATTTCTTTGAGAAGGGGTTACGCAGGAGAGGGTTAGCGAGCAAGGAACGCAGAAAGAGGCTATATTTTTACTCATAGACAAACCAAAAACATCATACTCCATAACACTCCACCCAAACATCACACTATACAAAAACTCAATATCAAAACTGCTATCTGAAAATTCACCTTGAGGCATCTGAGAGAAGAGGAGGCTCTGTCGAACGACTCGACTGAAGTCAGCTACGAGGAAGTGTTCCTGGAATCCGCATTTAGGCAAGCCCTGAGGGGTTCAATCTTTCTTATTAGATTCTTTGCTATTTTTGTTCTGTTTATCCGAAGCGGTAAGCGGACCTGCTGGAGTTGTCTGCAAACGAAACAATTTACAGGCGTCCGCTGACAACCTTGGCACGTCCACTTACCGTTGTTAAATGAGTAGACTCGTTCTTTTGCTTGTTTTTTTTTTTTTTTTGCTAATGCTTACTGTTTCTCCCTTTGTGTAGATCTAGTTGTTGTTATAATATCACTGATGGTTATATATAAATGTTGTTTCCTTCGTTGTTTAATGTGCGCTGGCTTGGTGTGCAGACGACCATTTTTATAGTCGTCCGTATGTTAATACCAATCATCCGCGTCGTTAACATTTATTATTTTTTCTATTACATTAATATCCGTTTACAGAACGCCTTTGATAATGGTGTAGTTATCTGTTTTGTTGATTGTGTGTCTCTGCTTGACCCAAGGACAGGCATGACTCGATGCATAAGGTCATCAACATGTTAACGTCGGCAATCCGTGGATGGGTCGTTTACTTTCCTACTTGTTAATGTTTATTGCTCTTTAGTATACAGATATCTATTCATGCAATGCCTTTAATAATGAGTATAAACATTATCTGTTTCATTTATTATAAGTGTTTTTTTGTGATTGACCCATGGACGCACATGGCTCGATACGTGGACCACCACTCCTGTAGTTGTCTACATGTTACCACCGGCCATCCACAAAGTGGTCATTTATTTTCCAATGTGTGTAGTCTATCTCGTGATTGATTGATCATATTCTTTCCATTAAGATATTAGTGCATGTTAGCCAGATTTCTTTTAAGTTAATGTTGACATTAATGAAGTTGGGATAACTGGGATAAGCTTTAGAAGTGTACTCTGCTCATATCTATTTTTCTTATCCTCTATAAAACAATGCGATGAGGCAAAGATGAAAGCGAACAGCTTGAGCTATCCGCGGACTCATCTGTAGGCGAACGCCCGCAGGTGAGTCGAGTAATTGCCAAAAATAGCTTATGTACATTCATTATTCTGTTTACTTATTTTGATATGTTTAATTGTCCAACTTACGCTTGTCTTTCAAGTATTAGGATTATTTAGGGGTGTATGATTTTATTTTTCTTAAGCTTGTTTAAAATAGTCCAAAGGTAAAACTATCCTTTTAGATTTGAAATCAAGAGTAAAAGAGAAATTTTTCTAATAAAAAATAGATTTGAGAGAGTTCAAAGGTAAAATAGTCATTTAGAAGTTACATATGGCTTATACATAAGTATATTTAAGAAAATATTCTATGTATGATACAAAAAAAGAGGAAATTAAGATTTCTATAAGACACGACCATGTGTTGCATATTTTAGTCATATATACGTTTTATTTTATCAATTCGCATAGTTTCCAGCTTTTACCATTTTCTTCTCCTTCTTCTTCCCCGTGTTCCAGTGAACCTTAGGGCAATTGAGAAAAATCAACCAACAGCTTAACTTCAAATTAAAGATCCAAAGATTTTAAAGAGAGAGAGCAAACTTTTATGGCTAGAGATAAGTGTTCTCTTACCTTTTTCACCTTGGTTCATACCATGTTTCTTCTCTTAGTGAGTTTTGATAAGTTTTCCTAGCTTGCTTGTTGTTTGCTTGACTTGAGAAACATATGAGTGATGATTTAAAAACTGATTGAGTGGCTGATTCCATGATTATGTGTGTATATATCTATATATGCTTCATGCTTTATTTATTAAATGTAGCATGATTGAGATGAGATTGAAGTCTTTATATTGATGCTTGTTGAGGCCTTGAGTTGTATTGATGTTTGATTGACGTGTTATTGCAAAAATAGAGTTGAGCACACGACCATGTACTCGTAAATACACGCCTATATGGCCTCATTTCTGCATGAGCACAGTCTTGCATGATATTTGTGTATGCTTGAAAAACGAAAACACACACTCATGTGACCGAGCACATGCCCATGTGCTCATTCGTAATTTCATACATTCGTATAAGTAAGACACGAAAGTATTGGATGGCAACTACACACTCATGCAAGTGTGGGACACGGCTTTGTGCCTTGATGCATGCTCGTGTGTCTCACAACACACGCCCATGTGGTGAGCCAAATTCTTTTGCAAGGATTCCATAAGCTAACACGACCAAAAGCATAATTGACACACGACCCTGTGTGCCATCCCACATACCCGTGTGCCAAGTAGTACACACCCCATGCACCTTAAGAAAAGGACAAAAATAGTTCTAAAGCATCCTTAAGCCACTTTAAGTCATTTCTAAGTTTACAGAACTTAAGTATAATAAAATAAAACAATATATCATACATGATTAGTAGCATAAAGCACAACATACCATATCAAAGTTTTCATAAACAGATCTAATGATCTAATAGCATGTTTTTAAAAGTATAAATATATAATGTTTCAGACATCAGTTAGGAGAGAATATGAATAGTCACCTGTGAGTTCGTACACTCGCTAGACAGAAAAATCAACATCTATTAGAGAGGACAAGGTCATTGACTAAACTCATTAGAGAGAGTGCTGGTTTTATATTAGCAGATTTTAGTAGGATTAAACTTACACAACCAGGGTATCGAATCCTTGTATTCATCAGTTTAACTAACATAACAGTTATTTTCAGATATAGTATTTTCTGATTTAGTTTTCAACATATACTATATGTATATATTCAAGATCTTCATATCATAATTTTACCTCAAACAAAGTTTTCAGAAAACCATGCCCAAGGGCAAGTTTTATGACTATTTAACATACACATAACATCAGTATACGCATTTCATATCATATATAGCATTTCATAAAAAACAAAATAGATAAAAACAAAGAACACTATAGAAAACAGATACATTTCTAGAAATAAAGAAATAAAAAAATAGAAAAATAGAAAATAGCATGACAAGTCACGAAGTTAGCTTCAGCTTGAGACTTGCTCATGTTAGAGATAAGAAAACACTTGTTGAGTAATTTTATCACTCATTCCTCTTTTCTTGTTTCCTTCTTGCAGGTCAGTGATTGTCAAGGGTTGGGCAGAAGCGAGGAGGCTGTTAGATTTTAGGGATACAACTTGACAGCAGATAACATGTTCATGGCTCGCATGCTTTTTTATAGTTTTGATCATTTATATGTGTGTATTATATTATTAGTAAATACTGTATGAATAGTATATTTTATACATAAGAAACTTGGGGATTTAAATGCATAATCAGTTTCTTCTTATCATTATTAATAGTAAAATATTTATAGCTTATGCATGCAAATGTTTGTTTAGCAGCAACTTTTACTGTAGAGATTTCTGTTGTAAGCAATATTATAATTATAGTATTATTATAAATAACAGTCTACAATAGCCTATGGTAGGGGTCGTCATATTGTTTATGGTGTATGATTTTACTTTTCCTAAGGTTGTTTAAGGGTGAATGGGTTGTAATATTAAATTAAATTTTATTTGTTGTATGGATGGATATTTATTATTTTGATGTTTAATTAAATATTCATACGGCATTGTTTGTTAAAAATGGGGAATCTAATCAAACTTGATGAATATTGTTAAAAATGAACCACTTAAATGGAGGGGTTGGGCAACGTAGGTATCTAATACTTTCTCGCACTCATATCTCACTCACCAAATTCATTAATTGGAGATGAAGATGGTGAGGTCTTCTGTATGAGATTCACAACTCGTTCATCTTCACCAATGAAAATTTTTCTGAGGCAACCCCTAGATGGCAACTCCTATTCAAAGACTCATGTGTAGCACCTTGACCTAGCTTACCTTCGAGAGCTTGCACCTAACCACCTACCAAGTATTCAAGCTATAGACTGGTCAAGGCACCATAATTTGGAACTTATTAACTATTTATTATTCTTAAATCACAGTCTTAAATCTTTATGAAAATACCTCTTTATAAAAAGATTATAATAATGTTAAACTCAAAATTAAAAAGATTATGACTAAATCAATGTTAATCATGAAACATTGTAATATATATATAATATGAAATCTTTATATCTTAGTAAATAACATAGAATCTATATTTCAGGGTAAAATATTAGACCTCACTTGATAGCACAACACTTTTCTCCTCGTCTAACCATACTCACTGAACTAGAATACTTGCAACGAAAAAGGGTAAATGGGAATAAGTGATAAATCATTCAGTAAGTATAATATATATATTCGCTACTGATTCCCTAAAATCATC
Organism: Anacardium occidentale; assembly: GCA_026122585.1. Classification (NCBI taxonomy): domain Eukaryota; kingdom Viridiplantae; phylum Streptophyta; class Magnoliopsida; order Sapindales; family Anacardiaceae; genus Anacardium; species Anacardium occidentale. Next base: position 88,583 of record JAJEJH010000267.1, read on the forward strand.
CTGTAATCATACTCAACTCAAGAAATAACTGAATTCAGAGAGAACTTTCATGAATGTTTTTCTTGGTATAATAGGAATGTTACACTTATGTATCAAAAATAAATAAACACATACACTAACAATTATATCTTAGCTTGAAAGTTTGCTGAAAATCACATATCTAAATTATTAAAAACTATGTCATGATAAATGAATAAAAAGTATGATAATCTAAACTTTGAAATCTTTTTAGTTAAAGCTAAAACTAAAAATCATTCTAAAACCTCAACAACCATAGGTTGAAGCTACTACTATACTACTCAAACTGATAAAATTACAATTATAACTGTTTGAATTTAAGTTGCCTTCAACCTTACATTTATATAATATGACATATTATAATTGAAAATCCGAAAAATTATACCATAAAAAAAAAACTCAAGCTAAATTAAATCCTTTCTTATCAAAAGTACGCACATATAACATATATTTTATCTGATAACCTCACAAACTTTCAACATAAAGTTCAAGTCCTAAAGTGGGAAATGCTAGATCCATGTAGTATAAACATCATCAAAATATCAATACTTTAGATAACTTAGAATGTCTCAGATGCATATGTCTCGACTTAGATAAACCTTACTAGTCACTCATACAAGCTAATCTCTATGCATCAAACTCATCTCTTGAAAAGTCAATTCCTAAAGTGCCAAAACCTTCATTGCTATGTATATTGAAAAAGAGATGATAGAAAACTCTAAAAAAAATCGCATTACCAACACATAATAATTAACAGCTCAAAAATCACTTTCTTGCTATAAAGCTTAAGAATTTCTATACTAAGAGTACTCATATAAAATCATATTATAACCTTCATTGCTAAAAATCCGTAAGGACTATATTTTATTACATTTTCCATGTTATCTCATTTTGAATTTCTACTCAAAACATTGTTTTATCCTGATTTTACACTAGTTTTTTTAGATACTCTTTATCTAGGAGTTGTGTGTATATATATATACACACACACACACACATATTAGAGCCTAAATCAAGACACTGAGAAATCCAAATAATTCAACTAAAAAAAGCATGATTTTCGACTGGGTTTCCTTCGTCAAAACAAAAAACAAGTGTTAATAACAATTTTTATTGTTTTTGGAATGTTTTGATAAACTGCAATTGGCATTGATCCAAAGCATCCTGATTTTACACGATTTTTTTAAAATATACTTCCAACTAATTTCACCCAAACCCTTTATATGGAAACAGAAACACTCTAGCACTTCATCAGTATGAGAACCATAGAATTAAAAATAACAGACTGGAGTGTTACCACCAAAGCCAACAATCCGGACCCCACAAGTAAATGCAGAAGAGGAGGGGCATGTGAAGAGGACGATGATAAAAGATGGAAGCAATAAAGACATACGAAGAAGCATTATATTATACACAATAATTTGAACCAATTTCGGTACACTTTTTTTATTTTTTATTTTCGGTACACTTTTTTTATTTTTTTATTTTCGTTACACTTTTTATTATTTTTTTATTTGGATTAATCCGATACAAACTGATATCCTTATAACTTTTTGATTGTACAATTTTTTAAACTTATTCGATCCTCAACTTTTTGACTTATTCAAAAGACAATTGATCAGTTTCTAAACCATCAATCACATTGAATTAATAAATTCTGAATAAATACAATATCTCAAACATATTTCACTGAAAGTCTGGATACTCTTACCTAACACATTTGTTGAATGATCAGCCAAGTTACTACTCAGCTACTCCCTGGAGCTCTCTTCTTATTTCAGACTAGGTTGAATGAAAGGATGGTAAATTTTCTTTAGGGTAAGGAAACTTATAGAGAAAGAGTTGATGCACCTAAATTGGTCAAATAGTAAGAGAGCTTGAGTGAATGAGGGTTAATCATAAGAAATGAGTTGGTGAAACTGATAAACTTATGATTTGTAAGAAGAGTAAAGAGAGGGGCTAGTGCAATGGTTTCGAAAAAAAGATTGATAAAAAAAAAAAAACTAATCAATTTGACAAATCTATCATGATTTGATTTGTGAGTTACGAGAAGGAAAAGAAATAATTTGAGTGGTTAAACAATTTCTACCGAGTCATACTAGAATGATAAAATTCAATTATAATCACATCATTTCAATGTAATTCCTACTAAATCACAAAATTTGAGATAATTTGATTGGAATCAACTCAAATCAATTTACTAACAATATTCATTGCTAAAGACATTCATAATCTTGGTTGTGAACAATTTATTCACTGTCATTTAATATTTCATTATTAATGCCATAAATATTAGTGTTAAATATTGTTTTTACCTATCTATGTAACAATTTTCATTAATGAGAGTGGACAAAGGGTGAGAAAATAATTTTTTAAAATTTAAGGGGTGGGATATGTTATTTCATCAAAGTTTGAATGAGATATCAACCTTAATTTCTTTTCTTTTTTCTTTTTTCTTTTTTTCACATTTATGTCTCAGTTGGATTCTAAAATGCAACCTTACCGATGATTTATGGTCGTTCCATTTTCACCCCAAACACCGTGATCAACCATACGATCATAATCCAAGGGTTGTTGATGCACCAAGACCCTTCAGCTACAGTTCGAGATACCAAGAATGGTCTTAAAATTATGATTTAGAGGCTGTTGATTCACTAATATCCATTTGATTTTAGTTAGAGAAATCATAATTAGGTCTGGGATGATGATCGGAAGGGTGTCTATTCGATAACAGCCCTTCAAGTTTGGTCCGAGACACCATGATCCTTGTGGGATTACATGAGTCAAGGGTTGCCAACTCACAACAGCCCTTCGATTTTGCTACAACACATTTTATTAGTCTTGGATTCGTAATCCAACGGTTGTTGACTCACTAAGAAGGTCCTCAAGGATTCATAACTTATCATACATGATGTGATTGACCGATCCAGTAAAAAAAAAAAATGCAAATAATAAATAAATAAAAAGATTTCAGGAGAGCTGCTTTTCTTCTTTTGCTATCCACCTTCCCTCGTCGGCAAGCTAAAAATGAATGAAATTAATTCATGAGTTTGACTTAGATGTAAACGGATATAAAGTTCAAATTTTATCAAAGAAAAATCTTCAATAAAATTCAATATTAAAATAACTGCAGAACTAATAGAACCCAATGTTATCCAATGTCAGGTACACTTAATGTCTAAATAACCTGTCAGTCAGGACTAAGGAACAGTAAGTCCCTTACCCCACATGACAAGGGTTCATAGAAAGCACAACTTACAAAAGATGAGCTTTCATTTAAACCTTTGTTGGGGCAATGTAAAGAGCTTTACAATAACAAGTTTTACTCAGTAAGGTCTCCTTATAAAGAAAGAATAAATCACTTTGGGCTGTGAGACTCAAGCATCTTCCAGCTGCCTTACACATTGAATAACAATACACTATCAGCCCCTCCCCTTAATCATTAACAAAACCAATAAATTTGAATGGATTAAACATTTCAGTGATGCAAATTAAACTATTACTCAATACTTTTATTGATTTAAGCACATTCAAAAGTATAAAAAAATATATATGAGAAGTAGCCATTTAAAGGCTGTCGTATATGTAGCAAAGTTTATATATTTGAGAAATTTAAATTCTTGATTGTGCACCTACAAGAAAATCACTTTAGCCTTTCTTGCCAAGTTTTGGACATGTGGGCCTCTTCAATATGTCGAGTTAGAAGTGAAATTCCATAATGTGAAGCACTTGATGCAGCATAATAAGATGTCACGGTGAGTTGGGTAAACTTTGGAAGCATGTAACCTACAAAAATTGAAAATGTTATCAAGCCAAAAGCAAATAAGAAGACAAGAATGAATCAAATCATTAAATCCAATTTGAGCCACACATACTATTTTTCAGATCTATTAACATAACTTATGAAGACAATTGCATTGAGAATGAATCAAATGGCACAAACCAAAATAAAACAATGACTTGAACTTTATAAGAATCATAAGAACTTGTGATTACTCATCAAAACTTCAACTGATTTGCAAAAAAATTATTTCTTTTTATTCTTTTTCTTTTCCTTTTTAGGCCAGAAAGAACTATCAATCAACAAGAGAAAGGGGAATAGTATCAAGCAACTAGCAGAGTGTGTTGTTTGATTATAGGTCCTGGATAGGATACCTCCAAAGAGGGCTAAATCAAAGAAGATGAAATCCATTAACAGATCGAAGGAAATTAGTATCAAATATACAAAACTTGTCATAAGATATAATAAGCAAAAATTTATTGCAAAAAAAAAAGTCACACTAAGTCACTTAACTGCATCGTCTTCAATCACCAATAAACAGCATGTTCAAAACTAACAGCCATTTCGCTCAAATTAATTAAATGCCAATATATGTCAAAATAACTGTCAAAATGCTATAATTTTACACTGACTTATTACCTAAATACCAAAAGTTGTTCAGCTTCACACCACACACATAACATGTGTGACATATTCCATTATTACTTTTTAAAAGTTGAGACTACTAGAGTCCCGTCAAACCAAAAAGTTGGAAGTCTTATATTCACAAATATCATCCTATTTTCCTCCTGAGATGAGTTCCAAAGAACACAAAGCAGCATTTCTTCAACTACTAAAAGTGCTTATCACAATCCCATAGCATTTAACATATTCCAGCTAAGTATTCCTACCAAAAATACAGCATAAAATGGAGCAAATTCATCAAGTCCACGTCTCTTAAGATATACCGATTATGAATTTTCTACCTCTTATTCTTCATAATCAAGAAAATCTGTTGAACTTGTCTAAGCTAATAGTGATTAGTTTGATCTTAACCTTACACACCAAATAAAGGTCAAGTGCAACATTTTGTTTCTCATGCTTGATAGTTATTAAAAGTAGAAGTCAATATGTATAACTATTGCTATGTGCAAGAGGCAAAGTTATAAGACCAAGATCAAGCTTCATTCTTATTAACATGTAAGGAATTATATCGCAATAATTTAGAACTGGAAATAAAAACAACACTCATACCTCCAAATGCAGCACTTGCACCTGAAAACATTAGGAGCAGAGGAATCTGATAACAATTAAAACAATTATAAAAAGTTAGCCAAGAAGACGCAAATCAAAGCCAACCAATGTGAGGGAAAACATTGTATTCTGAAAGAAGTAAAAACAGATCTCAGAAAGTAAATATTTGTACCCCAGTTACAAAGGGAACCCACTTTGGTCCCTTAAGACGGTTTTGAAGAAACGGAATCCCTGTATTAAAACCATGTACTGCACTAAGCATTCCACCAATACCAGAGCCAGCCTATTAAAAAAAACAATTCAGATAAAATCACAAAAAAGCAGTAGAATCATATTCAGGTCACACAGGGACAGCCAAACTTAAAACCATATAACCATAAAAGTACATCAGTAATGGCCACAAACACAATGTTTTTTGAAATCAAAAGCTAAGCCCACTAACAACAAAAAATCGAATATCAATACATCTTGAAAACCAAATTGCACTCTTTTTCCTTCTTCAGGAAAGCTCATTAAACTAACGACTACACCTCACAATCTCAGAAGCCTGATAGTCATGAAACTAGCACTATAACTATCCCAGATAAAACTACTAAAACATAACAATTTCTTACAAAAATAGAATACATTTTTTCAATTCTCTTCAACACCCTTTAACCAGAAAAACTAAAAACACAACCAATTGCTCTAAAAAAAGTCCATATCAAATCAACTGGTGAACAACATATTAAATTAAATTCATGAAATTATATCAACAAAATTGTAAATAAAACAATATGAGAATTGGGAACTGACCACGGCGGTTGCGTCGTGTAAAACCGAGGTGATAGCCCACTCAGCCTTATCCTAAAACAAGAATTTAATTCAACTCAATTGAGGTGCTTTAAAGCATAAATATAATAAAAATTAATTTGATAGAAAGAGTGAAAAATCACGTACAGAATTAGGATTTAACAAAGAGAGACATCGCGGGCATCGAGGGGATCCCAGCCCGGGATTAATGGTGGGATCGTGATGAAGATTCCCGCTTCTCAGTTTCTCCTCGTATACTTCTCTCGTCCCCATCCGCCGCCTTGAAATTTCTCAGTTACAAGTTCCCGCTATATAAGGCGAAACTCCAAGTTCCCACCCAAGATTGTCTTAAATGCAAGATGCCACTATAAAGTCTTAGAAAGCGAATCACCGCCTTAGTCAAAGTGAGAGAAGCATTTTTATCATTTTAAATAAAAATTAAAAATAAATTTTATAAAAAAATTAAAATATTAAATAATTTTAAAATAATAATAATAATATATAAAATAAAATAAAATTTTAAAAAATAATAATCTCTACCGACAACGTCATCAATGAGGGTAGTCGTCATTAACATAACCAGATGATCAAAAATGATCATCTGATTTTATTGACTACCAAATTTGATTGTCTAATATCTAGTAGAGATAATCAGATCTGATCGCTTCTATCATCTAAAATGGTTGGAAACGATCAGTGTCAACCATATTAGTCGTTTCTGGCCTTTTATGGTGGAGGAAGTAGCCAGATCTAGTCGTCTTCGTCAAATTTTTGACGACTACTATCAAGGCATCTAGATCTGACTGTCAATGAAACCAGGTGGCCGTTTTCGACCACCTAATTATGTTAACGATGGTGGTTACTTTTTTAAAATTTTATTTTATTTTTTATTAATTTATAATTTATTATTATTTTTTATTATTTATATTAAATTTTATTTTAATGTTAATATTATTTATTTTTATGGAAGGTATTTTAGTCTTTTCATAGGAAAATGTTGGGTACTTGGTATTTTATACTTTATGAGTGGGACATTATTAGTTAAGAAAACCTCGAGTGAGACTTTGTTGTTTGGCTGCTATATAAAAGTTTTACTTACAAAAACAACAAGCCTTACTATCCTACCACAGTTTAAACGTCGTAAGGCTACTTTTGACATTTCATATATGTAAAATAAAAATAAATTACTTTAATAAAGGTTATTGCATATATCAGGGAAAAGTTCGACAACAGCAATGTAACGTTCTCCTAAATTGTGTTTGAATTTATTTTACTTTAATTTAAGTTTCTTTTTAAATATTTATTTTTCCTGCTATAGTTTATCTAACATGATCAAAGAGAATGCTCAAATCAGATTGATTATATCATCTTACAGTGTTTAGCAGATTGTAAAATAAAGAAAAATATACATTTGATTTATTTTTATAAACTTAGGTTAAAATATACATTTTTATACGATTTGGTCATCTCATTTGATAGTGGTCGTGACTTTTTTAAAATTTTTTTTATAAATTTTAATATATTTTATTAATTTTTAAAATTTATTTTATTTTATTTTAATATTATAACCTTTTTACAAAATTTATTTTATTATATTTATTTTTTATTAAAAAGATGAAAATACATTTATAATCATTAATACTTAATAGTTAATGTAAATTTAATTATTGACTAAATCAATAAATGAATATTTAGTTTTTTAAAAGTCAAAAAGTAAGATTTTCTCGTTTCAAAAAACCTTGAATCGGATTAAGTCTTTGGCCCAAAAAAAAAAAAAAATACTTGACCACTTCAGATTTTAATCTAATTGGAGAGCAATCCCTAATACTTTAGGAATTAAGATTTCGTCTAATTTAGTAACATGAAGGGATTAAAAACATTTCTATTGCTACTATTATTATTGTTGTTATTGTTATTATCATAAATAAAATATTATAGAACCTGAACTTGGGATCCATGACAATAATACAAACAACTTACCATGACAAACACTAAATAAATATAAACTCATAGGATGACAAAAACTTCATATTAAAATCTTATTCAATAATGAAGGACATAAACGTTATACTCCACAATAGCGTTAGCAATTTTCAAATCAAAGGAGTGACTTTTCACCTGAGCATATCCATGAGCAAATAAAAAAATGCCACTATCGTCAACTATCAGCATTTTGCTTATGACACACATAATTGTGCAGTCTGGTCATGCACAATCATGTAGTAGACAAAACTTGCAAAACTTAAACCATTGTCCTTCTTGTCATTGATCAATTCATGCAAGAATTTGATTAAATATTTTAACTTAAGTTTTGCATCACATCAAAATATACAAGGGTCACCCTCATAATTATTACCGATTAAGTATTTTTCTCTTGCACAGGTGTGTAAACTTTTCTGCAGGGGTGCACACTCAGTGATGACTATTATACACTAAAACTAATAGTTATACACAAAAGGCCTTTGCATTGCATCTTCACTTTTTATGACACACGATTGTGCATTCGAAAGTTATGTGAACATGAGTCTCAGCATTTTGTTGTACAGACGCCTATATAACTAATCAGTTTATGTGTTTCATTTATATGATACACACGATTGTGTGTCTGGTCAATCCTATAATAACAAACTCTTTTAGTTTGTTTTATCATGATTATGTCATACAACAACAAGTTAGATATTTTAATTTAAATTTTTCATCAAATCAAAACACATAAAAGTCCAATGATCCATAACTTTTGAAAGTCATTTTTTGAGATGCATAGTATGACTTTAAAAAATTTAGCTTTACGTATCGCTCCTAGTCTGATGGCCAAACAAAGCATATCAACCTTTGTCATCAATAAAATTTGTGATGTTTTGCTCATGACCAACCAATCAAGTGGTCCACATTATTGAGTTGGGCAAAATTGAATTATAACCCCTTGTTTTAAGCTTTTGTAGGTATGTCTCCTTTTGAGGTTACTTTTGGGTGTAAGCCCCCTTCTTTGTTAGCTCATTGCGCTCAAGCAAGCATAGTGATTGATGTCAACGCTGACCTTCGAAGTCATGATGAGATTATTTCCAAGTTACATGGAAACCTCTTGCAAGCTCAATCTCGTATGAAGCATTTTGCCGAAACCATAGGATAAATATTTCATGTGATATTGGCCGCAAAGTGTTACTCAAACTTCAACCTTATCATCAACTTTCTTCCAGACATCATTCTTGCCATAAGATAAGCCTTTGATTTTATGGCCCTTTTGAGGTCTTGGAGCGTATTGGAGAGATTGCTTGCCTCTTGAAGTTGTCTTTGTAGTGTCGTATTCATGACATCTTCATTGCTCTCTTTTCAAGCCATTTCATGCAGTTTCTTTCGTTCCAGTCCTTCAGTTTCCTGCTGCTTATTTTGTGGACTCTCAACTTGTTATTATCCTTTGGCCATATTGGATGAGTGCACATTGTTGAGTGATAGCATCCCAGTTAAGGAGGTCTTGGTTCAATGGCATGATCTTCCTTTGGATGACACTTCTTGGAAGCCCCTTGATTCAGTTCTTGCCAATAAACTTATGGACAAGCTTGTTCTTCAACCAATGGGAACTATTACGGAACTTCAGCCTATCCAACCTGTTGCATCAAAGGAATAATCATTGTCAAGTCTTACCAAGCCCAAACGGACCATCAAGAAACCTCTTCATGGTTGTGATGGAAGTTAATTATTTTTCTATTTAGTATTATTTTAGCTTGCTTATTATTAATAAATCAATAAAGGATATTCCGATTTTAGTTATATAAAACTACATTACTTGTTGGAACTCCTATTTAAAAGAGGACAAATCAATGACAAAAATATAGCATAATTTCTCTAAACTCTTTGTCATATTCCCCTCCTCCTCTTCTTCTATTATCTTCTTCTCTTAAACTATTCTGAACTTCATTGCTCTTATATATTGCAAATCAAAATTAGAGTTTAGGGTGGTTTAGTTTATAAGTTTGTAGAAAGGATAGAAATAATGACAAATTGAATTAATTTAGTTAATTAGTTAGATAGATATAATATTAGAGTGAATGATATATGACCGCCAAGCTTTTATATTCTCACAAATAAATTACACAAATTTGTGGTACATGACAAAAGCTAGATACTTCTTTATCACGAACATGTGTGGTATAGATTATGCTTTGTTAAGAAGATATTAGGAAAGTTTTTTTTTATAAATTTGTGTACTTAGTTTATATATATATTTTATGTGAAACCTAGCATGTTTAGTTAGGGGTTTGTTTTATTTTTCTCGCATCAGACAACTTAATATTAGATGCATTTAATTTGTTAAAAAAATATTTAATGTCAATGATTTTTTTATAATTATAAGAGGAATTTTTATGCTTTCTAAATAAAAGTAATTAAAATTTGCATTATTAATAATAATATTAGAAGCCGAACATGTACTTAAACGCAATAATTCATTAATTTATTCAAAATCTTTCCAAAATTCGAAAATAAAATCCGAAAATTAAAAACTTTAGTTAATTCTAGTCATCCAATACTAAAACACGTAAACATTATAGGCTCCGCAACAGCATCGCCAGACTTCAAGTCTAAAGTATGAGCCCTCGCCTCAGCATAGCCGGAAGCAAACCAGAAGAGCCATTCTCCCGCTGACGATCGGTAGTTCCCTCACGGTGTTGCGGCCCAAATCACTGAGAGTACTTCCATTGTACTTGCCGTGAGTGAAGGCAAAATTCAAGACCATCAACTGTGCCGTCTCACTTTGTGAAGCAGAAGAGTAAATTACCTGAGCTCTGCCAACCGGAGTGAGCTAGGTTCCTGTTGCATCATCAAAGCGTCATCTATCATGACCACGAGACCCAAGGGGGTGGGGTTTTTGCCGCTGACAATGTCGTGGATGTAGAAGTGTAGGTGGCCAAGCTTTTGCTTTTTGAGGCCAAGGGACTTCGGAGAGAGGTTGTTGGAGAAATGGTTGGATTTTGAGGAGGTTAGGGATGAGGAGAGGAGGATCGTGAGGAGAATTGGGCTGAGTTTTGGGAAGGTGGCAGCCATGGCTTTGGAGAGGAAAATTATTGATAAAATTAAATGAAGTCTCCAAAAGGAGTTAATGTTTTGTTCTTGTTTGGATGTGGAGAGGGTGAAATAGGTAACAAAGAAAGAAAGGTTAAACATAAAAAAAAAAGAGAAAAAAAAGAAAGGAGGATTGTTTTATAATTTAAATTTAAAAAATAATAAAATAAGATTAAATTTGTATGAAATTTTTTTATTAATAAAATATTATTTTGAATATAAAAATATTATTTTTATAATCTTTGATGGAAAAAATTATTTCAGGTGTGCGTGGAAAACCTAATTTGCTTTATTTAATATTAAACAGTTGTTGAGTTATCAGTCGATCAATTCTAACTGATCGGATAAGATAAACTTGGGGGTCTGTGGTCACCGAGACCCGCAACCATAGACTAGATAAATCAGAGGTTATTAACTTCATTGTGACTTGAACCCTGGTCACCTGGATGACCCCTACCCTTACCACTAGACACCCTTACCACTAGACGAAGCCCTTGGGGTCTATTCAGTTACTCTTCCACACATGCATCTTTGCTTCCTATTATTTTGTTTGTCTACAATTTTATCAATATATTACATAATTTATATTCCTTTTAAAAGTGGAATGGTTAATACTTTATTATTATTAGTCTATTTATTTATATTTGTTAATAATAATTCATCAAAATATAAACTATTACTAACAAATGTAAATAAATTTTTAATCCAATAAATCACGAGATGAACACGAATGAATCTATATGAATTTCAACAGCTATAAACTCAAACTCTAATTATCAGTCCCAAGTTCATTAAATACAAACAAATTCGAACATTTGTGATGCCCACACAAACCCAAAAGTAAACTATCTATGATTCAGATTCGATTTATATCGTCTGCAGCCCTAGTCTTTGTTTTTATTATATAAAAGTAAAAAACTCTATAAAGGTGCGAAGTGGTTAGATTGGTTGGGTAAGTATTTTAAATTAATTACTGTGAAATTCGTCTGACTTTTTGTCAATATTAAGAGGCAGAAATCAGGCATCACATGGTCTAATGATGCTGACTACCCGGAAACTCTGGCATATATTTTAAATATATGATAATTTTTCTTTTTAATTTACCTTTTCTTTCTGTCCTTTTTTTTTTTTTTTTTGCAAAGACAACCCCTTTTATTAAATAATGAACTGGGTCACTGCAAATCGCAGTTTTTATCACATTAAAATTTATTAAATCATTTTAAGAAGTCGAAATCTTTTTTGTTGTTGAATTTTTTAAAGTATAATTATAAAGTTATTAATTAAAATAATTTATTTTTAATGGATAGTATAAGTATCACATCTAAATTTAACAAAATTACTTTGTATATCAACTTAATTTTCAATCGTTCTCTACATTTTATAAAAATTAATCTTGCAATTTTTTGCTATAAATTTCATCTAAAATTTAGATACTTCGAATTCACATATATGGGAGTTAAGATTTATCATATGTGAAAGTTTTTTTTGTCATACTTCAATCTTTTTATGTCGACCTCTTTTTTATCATTCATCACATTTTTTTGTTGTTAAATGATCTTGTATTTAAAGTGTTTTGGCTATCGAAGTTGTAAATGTTACTAGGATTTGAGAAAACAGAAGTGGTTCTGAAATTTTTTTATGCAATTTAGGAAGAAAAACACAATTTGGGTGAATAATTCCCTGAGTCACATAAAAAAAAAAAAATCACACGCTTTCGGGGGTTTATTATATTTTAACACAATTTGAGGATTTAGTATAATTTTTATACAACTAGAAGTTTCAGTGAAAAAATCACACAATTCATGTAATTTTTGTCAATACAATGATTGTCTATGTAACTCAATCATGTGATGGGAGACCAAGGCCTTAAACCCATAGAGAGAAAACAAGACTAAGACATGAATATAAAAGAAGTGAAAAAAAAAATCCAAGGTTGGATGGAAAAAGCAAATAAAAATAAGAAATAATGATAGCAAGAGAGTGATAAGCTAAAATATATTAACAACATTGAAAACTCACCACAAAAGGGAGGAAGGGTGGACGATGTGAACAACATAACTTACATAGTATGATGATGTGGCATATTGTGGTAAGCTGGCATGATATGACATGGCAAAATGATATGGCATAATAATGTGGAGTCATGTGTATTTGAAATTCCTAAACTGTGTGAGACAATTTTAGTTAGAGTTTTAATTCAAGTTTTTTAATATTTTAGAGTCTTTTATTTAAAGTCAATTTTTTATTGGAGTTTTAATTAATAAATAATTAAAGAGTCATATTTTAATTTAAAAAATGAAAGACTTTTAGGATTTTTTGTTTAGAAAAACTCAATTTTACTTAAAACCTATTGCTCTTATTTTCTAGAGTCCTAATTTTCCAGAATTTGGAATTAACTAATATATTTATGTTAAACTAGTTTAAATAAATTTGTTTCTATTACATGTTTAAGTTGGCATAGTTTAGTTTTTTTTTTTTTTTTGAAAAAAGAAAAAAAGGTCTGTGTAATTAATAAAATAAGAACATATTATTTAAGGTTTACGATATAGGTATAAATATTTATATACTTTATTGAAACCCTGGCTTGTTTAGTTATCAGGGATTTGTTTTATTTTTCTCTTTTCAGAAAACTGAATAATTAGATGTATTTAATTTGTTTAAAATATATTTGATGTCAAGGATTTTTTTAAAATTATATAAGAGGAATTTTTATACTTTCTAAATAAAAGTAATAAATTTAATGTTACTCCAACAAATTAAAACTTGCATAATTAGTAAAAAGATTAGAAGTCAAACATGTAATTAAACGTAATAATTCGTTAATTTATTCAAAATCTTTCCAAAATTCGAAAACAGAAAAGCCAAAAATTGAAAACCTTAGTTAATTCTAATCATTCAATAATGAAACACGTAAACATTGTACTCCACAACAGCATCGCCAGACTTCAAGTCTGAAGTGTGAGTCCTCGCCTTAGCATAGCCGGAAGCAAACCGGAAAAGGCCCGTCCCACCGACGATCGGTAGTTCCCTCACGGTGTTAAACACGGCGTTGCGGCCCAAAACACTGAGAGTACTTCCATTATACTTGCCGTGAGTGAAGGCAAAATTCAAGACCATCAACAATGCGGTCTCGCTTTGTGAAGCAGAAGAGTAAATTCCCTGAGCTCTGCCAACCGGAGTGGAGCTAAGTTCCGGCTGCATCGTCAAAGGGTCATCTATCATGACCACGAGACCGAAAAGGGTGGCGGATTTGTTAGTCACAGCGGCCTTCGCGACGCGCACGGCGGTGGGGTTTTTGCCGCTGACAATGTCGTGGAAGTAGAAGTGTAGGTGGCTAAGCTTTTGCTTTTTGAGGCCGAAGGATTTCGGAGAGAGGGTTTTGGAGAAATGGTTGGATTTTGAGGAGGTTAGGGATGAAGAGAGGAGGATCATGAGGAGAATAGGGATGAGCGTTGGGAAGGTGGCGGCCATGGCTTTGGAGAGGAAAGTTACTGACAGAAATTAAATGAAGTCTCTAAATGGAATTAATGTTTTGTTTCTGTCTAGATGTGTAGAGGGTGAAATCGGTAACAGGTAAAGAAAGGTTAAAGATAAAAAGAAAAAAAAGAAAAAAAGAAAAAGAAAAAGAGGATTCCTATATGACTTGAATATTTAAATATTAAAAAATAATAAACATTATGAATTATTGAATAAATTTTTTTATTAAAAAAAGTGATTTGGAATATAAAATTTTTATTTTTATCATTTATAATGATAAAAATTATTTCAAATTAGATCTAATTGAATGTATAATCCAAAAAAGCCTATGTGTAGAGTCTAGTAAAATCCTAAATATTTGTAAATATAAATTAAAAAATATATTTATCATTTAAATAATTATAATAGTAATTTTTTTATTGAATCTTTTCAAATTCTAAATAAGTTAAATATTTTCAAATTTCATACAGATTAATAAATATGACTAGCATTGAGTCTATTTAAATTATATAAAGACTACCTACATAATTATTAATTAAACAAAAATATTTTTTTGACTCAAGTTGAGCTCAACAAAAAAGTTAATTATAAATTAAATGTATTAGTTTTTATTGATTTTTCCTATCATTCTCTCCTTTTTTTGTCTCACATTCATTCATTTTTGTTCCCTCGATTACTTTTATTTGTTTTCTATTATAAAACTAAACATAATGTTGAAACCAAATTTTAAAATTAGATAGCTCGAGAATGTTGCTCAACAAGTATACAGACTTGTGTTTAAGTAGTATAGATCGATACATTTGGTAGGGAGACGAAAGATCAAAATGCTCATACCAACGTGCACAAAAATGTATAGGTCAATACATTTTTTTTAGGAGATGAAAGATCCATACAATAAGACATGAATAGTTGAAACGCTTATACCGATATGTGTTAAAATATACAGATTCGTACATTTTATTGGGAAACTAAACAAAATGCTTATACCAACCGTTCAATGAAGCAGAAGTTGAAGTTGAACGAAATGATCTCAGTAATTCGAAAGAAATAGGGAGAGAGCACAAGGTGGTAGGTCTACAAGGTGTGAAAAAAATTGGTGAGTCAAATTGAAGGCAGCTAACTTACCATTCAATGAAACGGAAGTTAAATTGACATAGCGCTACTTATAATAAGGCTTCTTAATTTTATGTGATCAGAAGAAGAATAATTGTCCTTCCCAAACTTGTAGTTTTATTTGTTTAACAGCTTACTCTCAAACTTTAACCAATTTGTTTTATATAATTTAATCTCTTGCCAAATTGTATGTAGACTTCTCAAATCTCTTATTTGTATTTGATGTTAATACAAGATTAAAACTGTTGATGCTAACTATATTATTTGTATTTATAATAAATACTAATTTAAATACTAATAATGATAAATCTTAATATGATTTAATGATTTTTTTAGTAATTATTTATAATAAAAATATTTTTTACTACAAAATATTATTTAATCATATAAAATTATCATGGAATATTTAGCGTCAAATGGAATATTATTTAATTTTGGTGCATGGTAATCGCTTAAATTGCCTCATCCAATAGAGTCATAAGCCTTGTACAAGCTGTTGTTTAGTCCAATTTTATTAACTACACATTTATTCTAACTTCTATATATTCTGGTTACGTATTTCTCTAAAAACAATATAAAACTTTCGTTTCTATGGTTTCCAAATAAAATATTAAACAAAGAATTTTAATAAGAATAGAAGATGAAAGAATAATTTTTCCTTTTGCATGGAATGAAATAAATAAGTTAATTAAATTTTTAACATGATTCTTCTTAGATTCCATGATTTTCCAAATTAAAATATTGAACAAAATATTTTAGTATAAATAAAAGATGAAAGAATAAAAATTTATTATTTAAAATAAAATAAATAAGTTGATTAAATTTTTATGAAGATATTAAATATGATAGAAACGATAGAGAAATAATAAAATTTAAATTTAAATAAAATAAAATAAATGATTTTAAAATTCAATCATTTATATTAACCTTTTAACTTTCTCAAAACTAATAAAATTATCTACATAATCCTCCTATTAAGCCATATTTGGCGAGTGAAATCAATCAGAAATTCTCAACTCAACTTTTGCCGAGGCTCTTTGTCTTTGTTATCCGAGGCTCTTTGTCTTTGTTATACAAAAGTAATACACACTCTATAAAGATGCGAAGTGGGTTAGATTGGTTAGGTATGTGTTTTAAATTAATTGCTGTGAAATTCTTCAGACTTTTTGTCAATATTAGGAGGCAGAAATCACGGGATAATAATTAATCATTATGATGGATTCCAAACATTGAGGGACCTAAATACATGACCCTAAAGTTTTAGAGCCAAAAATTAATAACCCAAAAGATGAAGGATTGAAACAAATAGTGAGATTTTGAATTAGGGTTGGTTTACTAAGGGTTTAATATAAATTGCACACTTTTCCATATTTTAATTGCATGTATAACGTTTCCTTGATTCATAACGACATTTTGTGGTCTCAAATAATTATTTTAACGCATATTGTATTGATGTTCTAATTGAGATCATATTTCTTTTGATTTGGTGATTTTTTAATAAAATTTTGATGATAAAAGTTGAAAGTGAAGGTTAGATGACTGGTTTTTGGTAGGTGTTTGAAAGATAAAGGATGGGAACAACCTTTTCATTATTTGAGATGCTTTTTTATATTTCCATACTCCTGGAATATTGATTGGGATTACCATAGAGACCCCCACATAAGGTAATTTTAATTAATTACCTTAAGTTTAATCTATGAAGTCAAGGAAAACTGAGGGTGTATTTGTTTTTTTGTTTTTTTGTTTTTTTCCATTATAGACTTTCTAGGTCTTAATATATTTAAATATGACCTTTTACTATTTTGTTAATGTAATTATTGGATGCAATTATTTGAATTAAAAATTATTATATTTTAGGAATCAATATATAAATTAACCTTAATTTTCGTTTATAATTAAATTAGTTTGTTTTAAGAATCATTAACTTAAGGAAAGTATAATATTACTTTAATTTTAAAATAATTATATTAATTAACATTTATTTAAAAAATAATATTAAGCAATATTTTAAAGAGTTACTTTTAATAAAAAAAATATAAATATATTATAAAGTAAAAAAATTACTTTCAGAGCGGCCAAACTGTGGTGACAATCTCAAGAATGGATGAAGCTGCAAAAGCATGTTTAGTAACCCTTAGGGCTCGATTTGAGCTCAAGTTAGACTCGCTTGAGGTGAGTTGAATTAAAATTCAATTCGATTTGGCTCATTCGATGACTCAAATGTCCAAAGTGATGATGTTTTGATACATATATTAAATTTTATAAAGTGTAATTATAGGTCTTCATAGAAAATATATTGGATTATTATAAGACATATAAAGATCAATGACAATATATATATCTTCATGATATGGTTCTCTATGTTAATAGCAGTTAGCTTATTTCCTAAGATCAATTCATTTCTATCTAAGACTTTTGGTACAAGATATATTAAATTATTCTTGGCGTTAAGACCTATTATGACTATACTCGTGTATGTTTTGACTTATCTTAAAATCCACATATGAAACATATAATTAAAAGGCTCAATATGCAAAATTACAAGACAATGACAGTTCTATTTGAAAGGATTATTGATCTTAATTCAAGTAAATAAGTATTTGCCTATGTTGTTTATTATATTTTTCAAGAATTGATCATGAAATTTGAATATATTTACAATAAGTGTGATTTACTCCTAATTTTTTTAGCTTAAATTTGAATATTAAAATTTTCTTATAATTTCTTCTTCATATATGTGAATTTGAGTTAAAAATATAATGTCATATTTGATTGATTCGAATTTATTTAAAATTTTGTTTGAAAATTGAAGACACCATAGGTAAAAATGATGGTAGGAGCGATACTTATTTTCTATATTTATATGAAAGATTTGACGTGATTTTAGATTATAATTTGCGTAAAATTACATTTATATTCTTACTTTTCTTTATATAGATTTTAAATCAGACAATGTTGAAACAATCGTCCACTCTTCATGAATAGTTATTTAACATTTTAAATTATCTACCATAATATGTTACTCATATTGCCCACCTAAGATGATAGGAACGAGCATGTACCTTTCATCCTTGGTCATTTTCCCATATTTCAAATTATTTAAAATAACTCATAACATAATTCGATTCATAATCTAATAAAATGACTAAAATAGTTTTGTTATGCACTTGTGTGTAGGGCTGGATTCGAACTAGATATGCTCAGATTCGTTTTTGAGTTTGACTCGAACGAGCCTGAAACAAATCGAACAAACTAGAATACAAATACGAATCTGAACCATAATTTTAAAATTCAGCGAATACGAGCCCGAATACGAATTATACGAATCGAACACGAACACGAATTCGAACTTAAAATAATAATTTTTAATCAAATTTTATTAATTATTTGTATTAATTATAATTTTTAATAAATATAAAAATGAATTATACGAACCGAATATGAATACGAATACGAATACAAATCGAATACGAACTTAATTATACAAACCAAATACGAATATGAACTTTGCTATAAAAATATTCGACGAATACGAATACGAATCTGAACCCAAACAGTATGAAACGAGCCTGAACACGAATATATTATTGTTTACATTCGGTTCAGCTCGAATCCAACCCTACTTGTATGTGTTTGAAGTGAAGGTTTTGACAGACAAGGTAAACGAAATTCAAATGAGTCAACAATAATTAAACCTCATTTGTATATTTGAGGAATTTCAACAAATCTCATTTTCTTGACCATGTTTGTGTAATCTCTAAAATTATGGTTAACATCTATAGTTCCCCTATATTTACACTATTTTAATTAATTACCTAATATAATAAGATTGTGAATTTTACAGAGAAAAAACATATAAATATAACTTTCTTTTTTCAAAAAGACTCCACTAAACAAGCACTTCCATATGTGAAAAAGTGTCATATGATTGATAGCCATCTTTTTTCTTGTTTATTTTTAAATATTAAATACCTTCTATATGAAAATTTTTACAAGGCAAATTTTATATTTTAAGGGGGTGTTTTGATATTTTAAGAGATTTTTTTTGGTGTTGAAGAGTTAAATCTAAAATTACACAGAAATTAACGAAATTGATCCAACTTAATTCAATTCAAAAATTATAATTTGAGTTGTTTCATAGATGATTATAATTTTAAAATTTTTATAAATTAAATATTTAGTTTAGTTTTGGTTTTAGAAAATGAAATCTAATAAAATGAAACCGAACCAATAAATATAATAAAATTATGTCCTTTTTAAAAGATATAGTTCACTATTAATTTCTTTAATACAAATTTTTTGAAACTTAGAATACAATTTTTTTTTTTGTTTTAGAAGATTTTTTTATATTTTTATTTTAATCCCTATTAATTTTTTTGTCATCATAAATTTATTATTGTTATGTCATATTATTTTAATATTTGTTAAAATTTTATGATTTATTTTTACTTTTATCAAACCTATCTAACCAATTATCCAAATTGAATATAAATAGGTTCGGTTTGAATAATTTTTAGTATTATGTGGTTTCGTTTAAAGTTGAAATATTTAAAAATTGATTTTATAAATTTTATTAAAGACATTTGTTATAAATTGATCAAATCGAACTATAAATGCCCCTAGGAAAATCTAAAACATGGCCAGGGGGGGAAAGTGAAATAAATCTATCAAGCAAATAAAAATAGCCCGAAATCAAACAAATAAAAAGCCCAATAGACCCAAGATCTGATAAACAAAACCGGCAACAAGCCCAATTCCACAGCTTCAAAAGCCAGAAGGAAACCCTAGAAACTTCACATATAAAATTCTGAGGACGCCTAGGGCTTTGGCCACCGTTACCCATCTCTTCTTCTACCTTTCACAGAGAGGCAAAGCTCTCAGTAGGTGAGTGAAAATGCCGGCTGGTCATGGTGTGAGAGCCAGAACAAGGGATCTCTTTGCCCGGGGATTCAGAAAGAAGGGTTACATCCCGTTATCAACCTACCTTAGAACTTACAAGATCGGTGATTACGTTGACGTCAAAGTTAATGGTGCCGTTCACAAGGGTATGCCCCACAAATTCTACCACGGCCGCACTGGCCGCGTTTGGAACGTCACCAAACGCGCCATTGGTGTCGAGGTCAACAAGCAGGTCAATTTATGAACCCATCACTCGTTTCTAAATTTGTTCAATTATATTTTATTTTTATTGTTTATGTGTAGATATTTTCGGTAATGCAACCATGATTTATTTGGAACTTCTTTTGGTGTTAGTGTCTATGTTTATCATGTTTCTCTAGATTTGGATGGGTCGATACGGGTGTTTTAGTATGTGGATGTTGATTTCAGGGTGATGTTACTGGGAAGCTTTTTGTAGGGATCTGGAAAGATGATAGTCCCTTTCTGTTGCTGGCGTTCTATTATTTTTTTTTATGTGTGTTTATTTTGTATTGGTTGAAATGAGTTAATATTGGGGTTTTTGTTTGTGGACATTGATTGATTGTGGGATGGTGGAAAATTGTTTGATTGCTGTTGTTGCTGTGATTTGATTTTGTAGGGTGCTAGAAACATGATGTGCTAGTTATTTTGCAGTGAGTTTCGAAGATGATATTCTGGTAATGTTATTTAGATTTTACCTCTGGTTACTTAGCAGTATTTTTTAGTTAATGCTTAAAGTGTTTGTTTTAGATGTATGAATGGCTGATTTGTTTGGTTTTTAGATCTAACTTATGTTGTTATTAGTTTGGGTTTGTGGATGTTTTGCATAATGGTTTCATTTAGGTTATCATTTCTGCCCTTGAGGTCTTATCTTATTTTAAATTTGTGTGTTATTGCTGATTGATAATTGTGTGAATATATTATATGCTTTGTGTATTTTTATGTTTCCATTTCTTTGTAATGCATACAAATTATAAAGTCAGCACAAAGCAATCTTCAAACTTTATATTACTGTACATAATTCAACACCATTCTATTTGCACTATTGTGACAAGTTGGATAGCGTAATTTCTTATATTCTGTTGTGAGGTTTATCAAAATTTGTTTGATTAGTTTGGTTCCATGGTTCTGCTACAAAGTAATTTTTGTTTTTGTATATGTTGTCTACATGCTTGTACATTTATTTTTATGCAAAGTTTGATACTGAACTTCACTCTGTATTCTTGTGTGCAGGTGGGTAACAGGATAATTAGGAAGAGGATCCATGTCCGTGTGGAGCATGTGCAGCCCTCTAGGTGTACCGAGGAATTCAAGCTGAGGAAGAAGAAGAATGATGAACTCAAGGCTGAAGCGAAGGCAAAGGGTGAGGTCATCAGTACAAAGAGGCAACCAGAGGGGCCAAAACCAGGTTTCATGGTGGAGGGTGCAACATTGGAAACTGTCACGCCAATTCCTTATGATGTTGTTAACGATCTCAAGGGAGGTTACTAGGCTTTTTCTTTGTTTTGTTCTCGCTGTTTTGTTATTTGGTTTAAAAGTTTTGTGAACTGAATCAGCTTATTTGGATGCATTTGTATCCGTATTAGTTTTCTTTGAAGAGCTACTGCACTGGCAGATATGTTTATTTAAACACATTTTACATTAGAAACAAGGTTGTTTTTTGGATGCAAAGTTAATATTTGATGGAGATGTCTTTAAAATTAGTTGTATGATTTTAATTTTGTTAATCTTTTTACTCAACCAGTAATTTTCTTGTTTAGTGAATGGCTGAGAGTCTGAGATGGTTTTCCAGAGATTTGAGCATTTTTTTTTTGAGCTTGAATGTTATTCTCAGATTTAATGGGTAGAGTTCTCTATCATTAATTATCAATCTTTAAAGCATAAAATGGAATTGCAAAGAAACATGGTTTCTGGATAAAATCTCTTGAGAACTTAAATTCCGGAAGTTATAATTGTAACAATCCAAAACCAACACAAATTGTAATATGTTGATTCAAGTTTAACTGAGTTTTTTGGGTTGGGTCGTTTTCAATCTAACTTTTTCTCGATCAATCTAAAATTAATGTAACTTCTTGTACCCATTGAAGTTCAACTTGATTTTGATTGAAGTTCTAACTGGATTTTGATTCTTATTAGTCAAAATATGTTGTTTAATGTGTGAATGGCATGCATGCATGGTAGAAGAGAAAAGAGTTGTAAAGTTTAAATTAATATTAAAAAGTTACATATCTTTTGGGTAAAAAGGGATTAAAATTTTCGATCTTGGATATAAGAAGATGGAAGTGAAGATTAGGTAAAATCCAACTCCCCATTAAGGGTAGCAAATCTCATCAAAATAATATAAACATGGTTATTGATGACATATTTGTTGAACACCTGGCTTCGATTAAATTGATATGAGGAGAAGAATGAAGGCATCAAAATAGGACACTTAAAGAGGAGTATATAAGAAGGAAAGAATAATTTGTCTTTTCTAGTCAAGAAGCTTGAAACAAGCACCTGAGAAAGTGAATTTGAGGCTGCATGTTTCCACTTTATTCTTTCTTTTTATTATTTTATCAACAATGGTTTTCTAAACAAATTCAAGTATATCTTCTTCACTCATTCGTTTTAGCAACACAGTGAAGAAGAAAAAGAAGCAGCCTCATCAGAATCACTACCCACTTCATTTCAAAACATGAAGATTTCTTCTTTGCTCTTCCTCCTCTTCCTTCCCCTCCTCCTCCTCTCAGGTTATTCCTTGACATACTTCTTTACCTGACATCACTTGGGATAATAAGATGAATATTATTATTTATGTACTCAAATAATATTGCGATATTCTCTGTTGTTTTGGGTTGAACAGGTGATGAATTTGCCCCATCTTTGGCTGTAAAATTTGTGCGTGGAGCAAGGATCCCAGAGCATACATGTCACAAGCTGATTGAAATGAAGAAATGTGAGATGGATAAATGCAACGAGGAATGTTCAGAGTTCCCCAATGCCATTGGGGAGTGCAAGCAGAGTACTTGTTTTTGCACCTACTTCTGTAAAGATCCCCCCACCCTTTGTGATTAGAAAGTGTTGCTAAACGACTTTGTAGTTTCATACAATAATCAACTAAAATTCTGTAAATTTATTCCTTGTGATAGCTTCAGAGTGCGAAGAAAAACCCACCGCATATATTTATTATAATTAGTCTGGAAAATAACTAATTAACAACAATTAAAAGAGCACAAATAATAATTCGCATCAAAATAATATAATTTTAATGATTTATATTAATAAATTTATTAAAAGATTTATTAAGAAACTCGGTTCATCAAGTTTTGAATTCGAAATCACTCAAACTCAAACTCATTTCTTTATTAATCAAATCAAATTTGAGCTTCGACTCAAATTTAACCCTTTTTCATCTGTCTATCCAACTTAGCTTTGGTCAAATTTTATTCAATATTTGTATTTTATCACTAACGAAGCTGAATTGAGTTTTGCAAAATTTTTGTAACCTGCAGGACTCAAGCTCGAGTCTGTTGGTATGAAGCCATGGCTTGTCTACTAGTAAACTGGGTACCTCGTTTCGGTATAGCATTTGTGTTAAATTTTGTACAATCTGATTTTTTTCAGAATTGGATTTTAAGAAAATTGCTACCAAATATTATTTTTAATTGGATTATGTCATTTTCCAATTTATATGATTCTTTAATAAGCAAATGAATTGTTATTATAACTCATAACTTGGATTAATATTATTTATAAACGAAATTATTTTTTTATTCTATATTGATATGCATAATAATTAGATGTCATCTATACATTTTTTTTTTTTATTAATTACGAGTAGTCATAACATTTTTGATTTAAATGTCCTAAGATCATATATAGTAATATGACACTAATTAATGTTAATTATTATAAATATAATAAAATGTTGTCCCAGAAACATTTTTATTATATTTGTTTACTAAATTATTTTTCTTAAGTATAATTTAATACTTCTATTATAAAGTTTTTCATATATGAACTTTGCCCATAGTTTTTATGTTATTTGGTTCACATATTTTCAGCATATTTTACATTAGTAAAAAATTATATATGTGCTTGTTTGCTCAATTTAGTGGCATAAGCATGAATCTTTTAGTTTATTTGTACTTGTTCGACCGATGAGTTTCTATGATTATGTATGTAATATCCCTTGTCTACATGGTGAAAAATATAAATTTTGAAAAGAGTTAATTACGTCATGCAGAAAAATAAATCACTTACATTTATGAAACTAAAACTTAAGCTAATGTTAGCCCATATGAATGATAAGAATAATTTAACCGCTTAAGTATGATGTTCCTTAAGACATACTTATTTATTACTAGTCAGGGTTCAATCCATAAGTGTAACAATGTTGTTGAACCTTAATAGGTTTTGAATCGATAAAAAATATATATTAAAATATTTAACTGGTCTTAGCATACATTGATCATGACAAAAGATGACAAAAAGGATTTTATTTTGCAAAAATTGTTTGACGCATGATCGTGTGTATTCTTTAAGGAGAGCACATGACTTTGTGGAGTCATGCAAAGCGTATGTGCATAAAGAAGTAAGTATGCAAGACCGTGTGTTTTTCGAATGCACAATCATGTGTCACATTTTAATGATGCACTCCTGTATAGATTTGGTTGTGTTCGTGTTATAAAGATCTTACTAGGTACACGCCTATGCAGTAACAACACGTGCTCAGGTAAGTTTGAAAATCTTGATCTTGTAGTGATTATGTGGGTATTGTGTACAAAATCATGTAGGCTTCTGAAAATATGAAACATTGAAGATGTGAAGACACACCATTATGTGTGTGGAGTATAAGCCTGTGCAGGGTGCATACGTAAGAGAAATTCGATTGTTAAGAAGCACACGTTGACAGAAGCACAACCTCGCAAAAGGAGGACATGATTGTGCAACTTTTGAAAATTCTTCTAACAGCTCTCAAATCAGCTCCAACGATTACTTCTTCTTATCATCTACAAATTTGAAGGATTAAGGGTTAAAGAGAACAATTATAAAAGCCCTATATTTCTCTAATTGTTTTCTATTTTCTCTTACTAAAATTATATTGTAAATCCTTTAAAAGAAACTTTTGAACTTTGTTTTTGTGTCTATTTATTAAGAGACAAATTCTTTCTTCTGTATTTTGAATACCCAAGACACAATCCTATGAAACTGGTAAAGGATGAAATTTCTATGTAAAACTAATTAAGGGCGCAATCCCTTATTTAAAAACTAGTGTGAGAAGAGGCAAAATCTTTTAGATAAAAATTATTGTAATTTCGAGTGATTGAAATTACTAGAAAAAAAACTTTAAGCAAAGTTGTTTGGAGTAGTAGATATAAGAAGCTTGTGGAGAAGCTTCAAACTACTCTAAATTGATTGAACATTTCATTTCCCTTTTCTTTTTATTTTGTGTTAATTGTTTTATATTATCTGTTTTATGTTAATTAATTGCTTGGCCTATATTTGATTGATTAATTTGATATATAAATTGCCCATTGTGGGTTAGGTGAAAAGTTATAGTTTTCAAAAAACATATTCACTCCCCTCTAGTTTGTTTGTCATTATATTTAACAAATGTCAACCACAATATTTAAGGTTATTAATGAACAGTTTGAATCTTCAGATAAAGCCATTGCCAACACTTTTAATTATGGCAAAGTTATCATCAATGAAGCTTACCAATGTGAAAGGCACGCGTGAATGCATCATATAGATGAAGATCATAGCAACTTAACTTAGGTCTCTTGAGATTCAAATGTATGAAGTTTCCTTTGTACACTTCATATTGAATTCACTTCTACAACAATATGGACCTTTCAAAATGTCTTATAACATATAAGATAAAGAAATCCGAATGACCATGCACATATGATGACACACAAATACAGAAAAAGGTCCCTTAGTGAGCTTTTTATTATATGTGTATATTGCTAAAACAAAAGTGAGATATTGGATATATATGAGCATTTTACATTGTTTGAGAGGTTAAGATAAGATTGATTAAATAACTTATGAATTTCTAAGTTGTTAAGACACATTTTGGTTATAAAACCAAAAAATCAAAACCATGATGATTGAATGTTTAAAGCAGGCAATATATTGGTAGTAGGTAATGTTATTTGGACAAGAATATTATAAAAAGTATTAGACAGTTAGTATGTCATCTTGAGTGATGATGGGTTCAAGGGTGAGAGTTTATTTTTTAAAAAATGGATGAATAAAATTATTCAGGAAAAACTTCGGTGGGATTAAGTAATTTGGCCTAAATAATAAATATATTGATATATATATATTGGACCAAAGGCTGCTTTCAGATGTTACTGGACCGAACTTATTTAAATTTTTTTATACGTAAAAACTTCAATTTCATCAATCAAGTCCCTCTCTGTATATTATTAACATCTCCCGCATAAGACAGCGCGCAGACTCGAAACAACCTTCGCCACCACCTCCGCCACGACCACCACCTTATTTTTATTTCATTTTAAAAATATTAAAATTAAAAAAATCTTTTCATTTAAGTATAAATATATTTTTCCTTTTGTTAAAAATTTATATTTTCATTTTAATTTCTATCATCAGATGCACTTCTTTCATTTCAAAACATCTTTGTAAAACCCTAACTATCGATCCTCTTCTCTCTCTCTCGATCCATTAAAAACCCTAACTTTTTCCTTCTCTTAATCTCTTCTGCTCCTTCAATTTATCGTCAATTTCAGTATTCGTACAAGATCTGTAACCGTTGTTATTACACGATCTTTTTTTAGGGTTTTTGATATCTTGGGTTTCCGGTAAAGGCTGGCGGGTAATCGGTTCGAGTAAATGGCGGATCCGCCACGTTTCCGCCAGCGTTACAGCAGCGACGGTAATATTAATAATACAAGGGCAGTAGTAGCGAAGAGAGGTGTTGGTAGATTGGCGGATTTGATAGGAAGACTGAGCGGTGACGAAAGCGAAGATTGAAAGCATGCTGAGCGTGCTACGTGTGCACCTTCCTTCGGATATTCCAATTGTTGGCTGTGAACTCACGCCGTACGTGCTTTTGCGGCGCCCCGACAAGACGGTCACAACCGATGACGTGTCAGAATCTGCCCCTCTTGACGGTCATTTCCTGAGATACAAGTGGTAAGTGCATGACAAAAGTCAATCAATTTCTGTTTGATAATATGTTGAAATGATATACAAGCGAAGTGTGTTTTTTTTTTGGTTGGTTGGTTTGTGGGTCTTTAAAGTCAAGATTGGGAAGTTTTAAGGGTGTTCTTGAGATAATTATTGAATTTATATTTATGACTATGTATTATTAGCATTTGTGAAGTTCTTTTGTGAAATGGGGTTTAATAGATATGTTTTTTGGTTAGTTCATAATTGCATGTAGAGTAACACTACACATACAAACTGATGTACACAAAACCGTTGGCATCACTCTTTTATATATTATTTATTCTTGCTTGTTTATATACCATCATACTTTTGCACTCCTTCTATTCATTTTATGATATATTAGAGATTATACACATATTTTGTATGCGTGGTGTTTTGATTTGGCATCATTTGTTCTCTAATTTGACTGACCTTTTCGATAGCTCAATTAGATTTTTATTACACTAAAAATCAAGTGAAGTTTTAACTCTATAAAGTCATACAAAATGTTTGAATTAATGCAAGCCCTATGCAATTCAATATAAACCGCACTAAGGTAGTAATTAATCATTTGAGCTTAAAGCTGAAAATTTAATGTACAAATAAAACGCTCTCTGGAATGATAAAATCTTGTTTGTCATAGCTTTATAGCATATGTTATTAGAAACAATTGTAAATGTATGGGGGTTTATGTGTGGTTATTGGAAACTTTTAAGTTATTGAATGGTAATTCTAGGAAGCTTTATTATCAGTTTAAAATGTGTCAGCAAGGCACAAAATAAGTTATTCTGCCAACTTTTCAAGTTTAGTAATCTGTTGTCTTTACGCTGAAGAAGAATGATGGAGGATTCTATGAGATGATAGATTAGGTAATTTCTTGGTAAGCCAGGCTTTCTTAGCTTACAACATTTTGAGAGAAGAGAAGTAGTCTGAATGTAGATTACTGTAATTGTAACTTTGCCGAGTATCAGAAGCTTCACAATATTTTGAATTTCAGCATACAAGTCTGAGCTGTATGGTTAGGATTTTGTGTGATAAAAAGTAGATGAAGAGTTGAACAGCTAATATGCAGGTGCATGCCATTTATCTATTTAAAAGAATTATTAGAAAATCACGCTAATGAGGTGTTTGGTATGTGACTCTATAAATGAAAATAAAAATCATCCCTCCTTTTGAGTATAACTTTGCTCAGTGGAGTAATCACCTTTTAGCAATTTTCTTTAAACTCGTATTATCTATTCATCAGAAATTCTAGTTTATGTCTTTTTATTAATGTTAGGGAACTTGATTCTTACCTGTTGAAGAGAATTGACCTGCTTGTTGGTAGTGTTGAGAAATGCAGTATATATGAGGTTTTCTCTGGAAGCTGAACGTAGATACAATAACTGTTTTGTGGCTCAACATTGTCAAAGCCTATGTGTTATAGACATTTTTTAACTTAATGTCATCTGACATAGGGTTATGTGAAATGGTGGCAGAGGACTTAGCACCTTTAATAGTTTTGCTTTGCTTGCTTTTCATGTTAAGCTATATAAGAATAGGGCATCTATGATTTTATTTTATTATTATTTTATTTTGGTCCCCCATTGTGTTATCTGGGAAGACGATCGCACTTTTTTTGCTTAAAATTGTATTGCCTGCGGCTTACTGTTACATTGTGGGGTAAAAGTCATAAGTACACTTATTTTATTCTGCATGCTATTCATATTCTGTGAAAAAGCAAAGTGATTCTTTGCAATTGATATGACCTAAAGCATATTATAAAGAGATGATGAAATTTGAAGTGGACATTAAGGAAATAGTTGTGAGTTTTGTTTATACTATGGTTCATCAAAGGAACTATGAAGGCTCAGGGATTCTTGAATACCAGAAAAGAAAGATTGTAAAAGTAAAGGAACTTATGCAGTGATGGCTGTATGACTCTGTTCTTCTTCACTTAATCGAAACCATATTAAACTTTGGGATTGTTCATTTGCCCTTACAAATGATTAATATTTAGCATCATGGCTAACTCTGACAAATAAGTTGGGGCAAAAAGGGTTTTAGAAGATATTAAATGATTATTTGGATATCCAAGTGATAATGTTGTGACAATTTAATGCTGATGAGGTGTCTATGCGGGGTTGATCCTAGGTACAAATATGCTAACTTAGGAATAAAAAAAATGAGGAATATTAATGAACCGAAGTCATGAGGCATTAGGTGATGGTAAGCTAATTTTTATGTGAACAGTATCTAGATGGGTTGGATTTAATATGATCAATTGGGAAAGAAGAAAAATATGAGGAAATTGGTGGTCCAATTGAGGATTCTGTGTTTTGGTTCTGTGTCTTGTATGAACTGGTCTTTGAAGGAACCTTAATGCTCTTTTGGACTCTACTTTTGTGGCAAAAATAAAGTATTAATGCAGTTAGGAGGGTGTTTTTTGTTATTTCTCATTCTTTTTTTTTTTGGTTCAATTTGTTTCTGTACATTTACTCTTAAGAGCACTAAGTTGATAGTTATTCCGAGGTTACTACATCGGTGTTTTCATAAAATGTGGTATTTATATGCATAATTTTATAGTTTAGTATTTTGGTTTTGATTAGGTGTTAATATTAGTTTTGTCTAGATGTAATTGCAACTGAAGTAATAACCACGCTATTGTTTGTGTCTTTTAGTGGTCTAAAGATGTCACTATTGGTGCTGTTGTGCTGTTGTACACTTCCATTATTATCAAGATATTGTGATCCTACTCAGCCCCATTTGTGTGCTCGCGGGCTTAAGTTATAATTAAAAACTATATATATTTGATAGATTTTGGTTGCTGCTGATGTAAGTTATTTTGCTTGGAAAATCAGATTAACATAAAGTAGAATTAGTTAGATATGTATCTCTTCGTTAGGAAAGATGGATCATATCTCTGTTGTAATATTGTAATTTTTTGCACTCTAAATCCATAGATGGAAAAACAGTAATGTATTTCTTACTTTGAAGAGATGGATTATAGGCTCCATCAAATTTAGCAGCCAAGTCTGGCAAATAAGTTGGGAAAAGGATTTTATAAGTTGATCTAAGAGCAATTTGCAGAGAACTATATGGATGTTGAAGAAACTGTGAATCTCTAGCAGATAAAGAGACATAAACTTTACTGCATTTCACTGTTAGCAGCATGTATCAATTTCTTGTCACATGTCATGTTAAATTTACGTGATGATTATTGGATTAGCTGAAGTATTCATGCAGAACATGCATTAGGGGGTCAGTCCACTTGTATTGCCTAGCTGCTTTTCAAATCAGGTAGCAATTGAGATACTTAAAAAGGACGAAAGTTACCTCAATCTTTGTGAGGAAATTTGTTTTCATATTTACATTTGAGTAATGTCTAGCAAATATTCATTTGGTGAGATATCTTTCATGCGGAGGAATGGAACATATCTTGGTAACTAGTATGATTTGAGATAGGAAACCACAAATTGAAATTAATGAATATCTCAGGAATTCAAAAATGATAGTACAGTTCTTGAAGTGTCTTTTAAATTAATAGTTGCAGCAGTTAGGTTCTTATGTTTCTTGCTGAAAGCTTCAGAATGAGAGACCATCTATAAGAGGTTTTATCTTTAGGATCTCTCAGTGATATAGATTGATGGGTAATTAATAGATCTTTCTTGAAGAATCGGATTTCATGAGAAATTTATTACTAATATTAACCCTTGAAGTTTTTTTTGTAACTGTAACACGTTATGACACTTTTAGGAGCTATGATAATTGTAAGCATCATCATTTTGCAAGATGATTGATGTGCTGGTAAAGCATGCCTTCTCAGTGTCCATTATGGTTATTAACACCTTATTATGATCGATGATTGATGATTGAAGTTTTATATTTTACTTTTGGATTGTGATACTTGACAGAATCTTCTTGCTTTGTTCTCGGGTTCAATTTGCAGGTACCGTATACAGAGTGATAAAAAAGTTGCTATATGCAGTGTACATCCATCTGAGCAGGCCACATTGCAGTGCCTAGGTTGTGTTAAGGCTAAAATACCTGTTGCGAAGAGTTACCATTGTTCTCCTAAGTGCTTCTCTGATGCATGGCAACACCATCGTGTTCTGCATGACCGTGCTGCAAGTGCTGTAAATGAAAATGGAAATGAAGAAGAGGAGTTATTTGGGCGGTTCAATGGATCCGGCTCTGGAGTTATCAATGCTGGCTTATCTGGTTCTGCATCAAGTACTAGTTTGACCAATGGTTCAGGAACTTTATATCCTGCAACAGTTACTCAGAGGAGTGGCGAAACTTGGTTTGAAGTGGGTCGAGCTAAGACATACACTCCAACAGCTGATGATATTGGTCATGTTCTCAAGTTTGAGTGTGTTGTGGTAGATGCAGAGACTAAATTAGTTGTGGGACCTGGCAGCACTCTATTAACTTCGCGTGTAATTCCTGCCCCATCTCCTAGTCCTCGTCGCTTGATCCCAATCAATGGAGCTGACATGATGGGGCATCTAGATTCAGATGGCCGTATCTCATCTTCTGGGACTTTTACTGTACTCTCATACAACATTTTGTCTGATGCATATGCCACAAGTGAATCATATAGTTATTGCCCCTCCTGGGCTCTTTCCTGGCCTTATCGCAGACAGAATTTATTGCGAGAAATTGTTGGTTATCGTGCTGATATTGTTTGTCTTCAGGAGGTATATATATGTGCAGTTTTGCTATTTAAGAGTTCAATTTTTGGAGGAATGCTTACTAATTCTGGAACTTTTTGGTTACACTTCTAGTTTTTTGGAAGTTGCTTTGCTTAGCTAAGCAAAATTTAATTTGGAAACACTTTCTTTCCTTCAACCTTTCTGTACAGTGGATGTTTTGCTATAACTGGACATCATAGGGTGAATAAAGAAATAAATTCATGTTTCTCCATTTTGTGATACTGGGTTCGGGGCCAAGGGTCCTAAATTAATGATAATGACCTCGAAGCTGAATTGATGAGGCTAAAAGTGAATAAAGTTCTAACAAAGTGAAAGATAGAAATAACTAGATTTTGTCTGGTTTGCTTTCCATAATCAATCATTAGAATCTTTTGTTGAATGAGTTCTTCATTTTTTTGCCAATGTTCCTTGCAAAATTTTTGAACTGGTCGTTATGGCTCTTCCGTTCCTTTTTTTAAGGTTCAAAATGATCATTTTGAGGAATTTTTTGCCCCTGAACTGGATAAGCATGGATATCAAGCTCTCTATAAGAGAAAAACGAATGAGGTTTGTTTAAGAACTTAATGATGATATGGTCATATCTATTAATAATATTTACTTTTGGTTACTGATTCAGTTCATTTCAGGTTTACAATGGAAATACCCACACAATTGATGGTTGTGCAACTTTTTTTCGTAGAGATAGATTTTCACATGTCAAAAAATATGAGGTTTGAATGCCTATTTTTCTTCTCTCCTCTGTATGCTACATCTTTAGTGTTTCCATTTGCTGAAGGAACCTGTACTTGTATGCAGGTTGAATTTAATAAGGCCGCACAGTCTTTGACTGATGCTATTCTTCCAACTGCTCAGAAGAAGCTTGCTTTGAATCGATTGGTTAAGGTATAGTTTGATAATCTGTCAGTTTTTAATGAATATATATATTTTTGAAGTTTTGTTTATATGTTTTCTATAGTCCTCATGTAAATTCTGTGTACACAGGATAATGTTGCATTAATAGTGGTTTTGGAAGCAAGATTCAATAACCAAGGAGCTGATAATCCTGGGAAACGACAACTTCTCTGCGTGGTAAGTTTTTTCATTATTTTTATCTTGCTTTTCTTCCTTGTTGCTTTTTTTCTTTTCTCATTTGGAACCTTCATATTTGTGATTCATGCAAATACTTTTTTCCCCTTTTTCTTATGTCTCTGATTTGAGGTGCATTATTGGCTGCAAATTGCTTTGGTTCTTTGTTATTTGGGCTAAGAGTAAGAGAGCACAATAATTATGGTGGTATGTCATCATTCTGACATGTTATGAATATAAATTGAAGATTTTGGCCTTCACACCTTACGAATTGCAACTGCACAAAACAATGTGTTAAATGCCTTATTGATTCTTAGCGTAATCCATATGTACCATTATGTGATAAGGCAATATTCCCCTTGGTGTAAGACTGGCCAGAACTGGAGCTTGGCTGAGTAAATCATGAACCACACTTTACCATTCCACTTTGCTCATGACCTGGCCTAAATGTAGGCATTCACTTGGTGACTTTGGTCCATACTTGAGAATAGATGCTCCTGTAATGAAATATATGTGGAAAAATTTAAAATAATTTTAGTTAACATGAAGTGGATATCTTTCAGTTATGCTAGGTGTGTTTTTATAGAGATTAGGTTAGTTAAGTTTGAGGCACATGTGTTTTTTATTCTGTTCTCCTTATAATCATGATAGAATCTACCTGAAATTGTGTTGGATGGAGTGTTTTAACATGCCCAAAGTTGAATATACTGGCCGAGGTATCTTTTCATCTGCCCCATGTCACAGTCAACTTGATTCTCCGTAATTCTGATGCTTATTTTTTAGCGTTCAACTGAGGTTAGTA
The DNA here is from genome assembly GCA_026122585.1 of Anacardium occidentale. NCBI lineage: Eukaryota > Viridiplantae > Streptophyta > Magnoliopsida > Sapindales > Anacardiaceae > Anacardium > Anacardium occidentale. The sequence continues at coordinate 122,697 of JAJEJH010000267.1, forward strand.
TTGAAGAAAGTTTCCAGACCTTTTCATGTTTATTGCCTGCATAGTGTGGTTATTTACTTGCTTAGTGGGAAGACCACAAGGAGCAGGCGTGTTGGCATCCAAAATGTATATCATGTTAGAATGAATTAGGCAAAGCAAGCCTTAGCTGCACAAATTGTTGTCAGCAGTCGCTTCTGTCCGGTTGAGCTAGTGAACTTCCCTGCAGTTGAGCAAGCCAGCCCCCATCCTAAGGATGCCATCTGATGCTTCAAACAATTGGCATTGTCATGCATAACAATTTGTCATTTTGAAGTTTTTTTTTTTGAGTTTATGCAGCTTGATTATAGGACTATTTGGAGTCCTTCACATGTCATAAAATCAGTCTTATTGCTCTCTGTTTTTCCAAATTTCTTGTTGAGCATCAGTATTGCTTTACAAAAAATTTTTCCCTTGGAGAAAGTCATTGCTTTCAATCTTTTGATTCGGGTTTTCATTTTTTATGTTATTGAATATTCTATGTTGAGAATATTGGCAATTTTCTTATCTCTTTTTGGTTTCTTCTTTGTTTTCTTTCATTCAAATAGCTGATAACTATGTGCACAATAAATGGGCCTGGCAGTGGTAAGGATGTTTTAAAAATCCATGAAAAATGTGCTCCACTAAATGAATGGATATATGTGCTGTCTACATTATATGTACTGTTGCCGATGCAGGCTCATCTTCTATAGTATTAAAGATTTTGACCTTAATTTTCTTGGTTTTATTTACAGGCAAATACACATGTAAACATCCACCAAGATCTAAAGGATGTCAAGCTCTGGCAGGTATATTTTTGTCTTGTGTGTTTCTGAATTTGTTCTCAATTATTTACACTAAATGTTCATCATGTATCTAAGTACCTTTTATTTTCATGTTGCCATTTAGGTTCATACTCTTTTAAAAGGATTGGAGAAAATAGCTGCCAGTGCGGACATCCCAATGTTGGTGTGTGGAGATTTTAATTCCACACCAGGAAGGTCTGTCTATTATTCTGGTTGTGTAGCTTGTTTAGGAGATTCACTTTATTGCATATCATTATTTATCTGTTGCTTAAAGTCTATGCTTTTGAAATTTCTTGCAGTTCTCCCCATGCACTTCTGGCTATGGGAAAGGTTGATCCACTGCATCCAGACCTAGCAATAGATCCTCTTACCATCTTGCGTCCTCACACAAAGTTGAATCATCAGTTGCCATTGGTAATTAATCATAAAGATATCAACATGAGTTAAATAAGTTTAAGAGATTGATTGATTTATGTTTTTGTTCATTGGGTTTACGGAGAAAAAGAAAATGAGGGTGTTGGAAAAGTCAAATGATGATTAGAAGCTTGTGGATTCTACCTTTAGTGACTTTCTAAGTGTTCCAGGTCAGTGCTTATTCATCCTTCGCAAGAATGGGTGTTGGTCTTGGTATGGAGCAGCAGAGGAGGAGAATGGACCCTTCGACCAATGAACCCTTATTTACACATTGCACAAGAGAATTTATTGGCACACTAGATTACATATTTTACACTGGTGAACTTTCAAAACTGTGTATCTCTTTCATTTGCATACTTTTCTCTTCATATTATTCTGAGTTCTCTCAAAATACATGACTTAAATTCATAATTATGAACTTTCACTCGCAGCGGACTCTCTAACGGTGGAGTCCTTGTTGGAGCTCTTGGATGAGGATAGCTTGAGGAAAGACACAGCACTTCCTTCTCCAGAGTGGTCCTCGGATCATATAGCACTCTTAGCTGAATTCCGCTGCAAACCTAGACCTAGACGTTGACACTCCAGGGTGCGAGAATTAAACTTTTCTTTTCATTTATTTTTTATCGTAAATCTCTCTCATTGTCGCAAAATCTGCAAGACTGTAGCATGTGGTTCTTTAACACGGATATGTTATATGTGTTCCAGGTTTTGGAGATGCACAAAGATAATATGGACAGAGAAGCTGATGATGGATAGAGAGATAAGTAATTTGTAAGAACTGTAGATCTTGTGCGTACGTGGTGTTCTTTCTCAGTTTATCACCCTCCCCCTGCGTTGTATGATGCCACCTTTTGTCTCATAGAAATGATTTTTATCGAGTTTTTCATTCAGTCTCATCTCATCGCATGGCCTGTCTACCGCCCTTTCTTTTTTCAGTTGCCAATAGAAAATGGTCTAATTAGTCACCATCTTTGTACTTCAAATTTGCCTGCGAAGGAAATGTGGTTAGCGGCATGCTATTGTATGCCCTCCCATTGCTTTAGGGTTCCATGTTCCCTTGGATTTTGGTGCAACGCATTTCCTTGTGGTTGCTAAAACGAATAAGAATTTTCAACTTTTTTTAATTTTTCTTTATTTTTCTCTGTTATTTGCAGCCCAAGTGCAAAACCAACAGTAAACTTTTTGAAAATTAGTCGATCAATAGCAGTCAGATTCAGAAACTGAGATTTCTAAAAAAATATTGAAATTAGATGGTAGTTAAAATAGATTAATGACATTAACCTTAAAATAACAGATAAAATTAATTTGTGAATTGCTCCTAAATTATTTTAATCTAGTTGGATTATAAATGATTTAAATAATTTGTAATATGTTGTAATTAGCCAAAATGGAATGAGATCTTATAGTGAAATACAAAATAAAATTTAATTTTAGAAATCTTAATTATAGTTTTCAAAATGATCCAACTGTTAAAAGGAAATGAAAATCTTGAACATTGTTCTTTCATTCCATTTATTTATTTATTTTATGATTCTAATACATAATTTTTTGCAGTTGCATTGATGGTTGCTTGTGTTGAAGCACAGAAGAAACACATTGGTAACAAGTAGGAGTCTGATAGCTTTGATCCTTGAGAGGTGTAAAATTGTTGACTGAAGTTCCAAATGTAACGACAGGAATGCAAGATGTTTTCTATTTTGAGCCTTTCCACTCAAGACTAATCGTTTTCATGTCATCAAGCACAAAATAATTCAAGATCCAATCCAAAACTCATCTAAGAAGAAATTGAATTGTCATTCTTACAATCAGCATACCCATCAACAAAATATCATCCCTATTGCGACCGTAACAAAATTATTTGTAATATTCAACTTTAAAGCTAACTTATATAACATGGTGGGAAAACAACTAGGATTGAAATTTTGCAGTCCATGATATTTGGCCAACAATAAATCGATATGTAATAAAAAAGCTTAGTCTTTCATTCACAATCTTTTTTATTGCTCTTACTTCTAGAAAATTTACGAAGTGCTCTCTGAATCCTGGGGGATTGTTCTAAATCATAGATTAAAAATCCTTTAGTTGCTCATAGTTGATTTCTACTGCTTTGGGTTAAAATATTTGGGTGGTCCAGGCCGAAGTTTTTGTCCAGCTTGAAATCTCTGTCCAAGTTTACTTCCTTTTCCAGGTCGCTCAAAATTTGTCCAAGTCGAATTCCTTTGTCCAGGTCACTCCTGCAAGTCACTGCTTGAGTTTACATAATCACTATATTTGCTGTATGCCAATATCTGTTGTCTCAAGTTCAATTCGGACTGCACAACTTACCAATTAACAATTCAAACATGTACTTCAACCACTGATAATAATGGCAGATCAGTAAGTCTCCAAATATCTTACATTCCAATAAATGGACACCACTTTCAGTTTAGGACAAGCACTAGTCACAATTTCAATGCCCTTGTCTGATATTTTCTGACTACCTATTCAGATTCAAAGATCCAGGTTTTCCAAAGAATCTAAACCCTGTACAATGAATAAAATCTCATCAATAATCGGATGACAATATGATTGACCGTAATGCATCTTATGCTTTGAATAATGGTACAGCTTCAATACTATTCCAAATTAATGCTGGCACAAATTTAGAATGAATGCAGCATTTGGGGTAAGATCAGGCCAACAAAACAGATGTACAGCAACACCTTGCAAAGTTGTTAAAGAGGATACCGTCAATTTCATACTCTTTTTCTCTCTTAACATGTAAAAATATCGTCTACCAATCATGAAAGTGATTACATTCAGCTTATTATATTCAATAAATGACACTGAAACAACTTTACACCAGTTAAAGCTATACAACATCACCATGGTTTCAAGCAGTTTGAGATGTCTATCTTCAATATCTTGTGCAAACTCAAGGCCTATCTGTCTCGCATTCCTATATCTGGGCTACAAAAAACACAATATTCACGAACAACGACATCTCACTTACAATCTTAAATCTTGGATTATAAAAACATGAATTTCTAAGAGCTGTTATCTCAAAGTTGAAACTTTTAAGCAGCAAGATTCAAACTTTCAAGATAACAGTATCCTAAATTGCTTTTTAACTTCAAATCTTAACGGGTTAGATTACGAAAAATAGACTTTTACAAGATATCTTCAAGTAAAAACTTTTAAGCTACAAGATCAAAACTTTCAACTGAATACTTGTCATCATATAAAACAAATCGAACAATTTTTTCTCTTTCCATCAAATTCCAGATTCATTATTTCATGAATCTAATTCTTCTCAGAAAACATAATACACTACTGTAAACAGCTGTTAAGTTCAAATGCTGGTACAAAGTTGACATTTTAACTACAAATCATAGCATTCTAAATAAAAAAGCATGAAGTTTATCAACTTCTTTTTTTTACCTTCAACAGTCACATCATTGTTTCATGCATCAAAACCTTTTCATAAAACACAATACTCCATTGAACAAGCAGCTGTAAGTCTGAGCACCGGTAACAAAGCATACATTTTAACAACAAACCTTAAAATTTGGATAAAATTACATGAACTTTTAAACGTATATATCTCAAGGTTACATTTCTCAGGCCACAACATCCAAACTTTCCAGTGAAATCTCACCATGAAGCAACATAAACCAAGCATTTTCTCCTTCAATTAACCAAATAAATCATAAATCAAAATCTTCTCATCACAAAGCATGGCATGCCATTGAAAGAGCAGCTGTAGGTCAGTTTCTGGCATTATTCATCTCATGCAAATAAACAATCTGAAACCAGAAACATAATAAAAAAATCCCGAAAAACTTGTACAATCTTTGTAGATAACAATGTCCTAAAGGAATCAACTATGCAACCTCATGTACTACATGACTCTGTAAATAGCTCTTTAGTTTCCACCAAGCCAAATGGTCAAAAGAAACATCATCCTCTTTAACATCCTCATCCAAGAAATTACCTGGCTTACTTTTGTTTTTCGTTTGTTTTCCACAATATTTTGGCTTGCTTTGTGCTTCTTAAATATATTTTTTAAGAAAGATATTTTCTTAAACATTTTTGGGCCTTAGTCAATTTCTTGAATCAAAACTTGCGTTTATGGGTCTTGTATGTTCAATCAACTTTCTGTACTCATTCAACAAACCACCGTTCAGCAAGTGACATGAGGACAAATTAGATAGCGTGTCATATCATATATTATTATTAAAACCCTAACACTTGATGGGTTTTTACTGAAAATCCCAAAATATCCTCCCCAGAAAATAACGCGCTCTCTTTGCTTCTTCAGCCCCCGTAAAATTCTTAACAAAGTTCAAAACCGTGCACAACACATGATTTTCAAAGCCGAAAACTCAATCTTTTCATTTGCAAAACTGTTATCATGCCAAACCCTGCTTAAACCCTCCTCTAAATGGCTTTACCAAAGCCGATTCATAACCAAAGTTCGTCTGAAATGGGTCAAGAACCGTGGCTTAGACCACATTATAGATATCGATACCGATTTAAAGGCTGCTTGTCTCTTAAAAGACGCGATTAAGCGCTCTTCTACTGGGTTTCTCACGGCGAAGTCAGTTTGTGAATGGCAAAAGCTTCTTGGTCTCACTGTTCCCGTTGTTCGCTTTTTACGCAGGTCCTTTTTTTCGGCTTTTTTTTATGGATTTTTGCATATCCCTTTGTGTTTTTAATTGGCGTTTGAATGATAGACAAGGTAGAGTATGGTGGGATTTAGAAGTGATTTCGTGGAAGGGCTTTCAGTTTTCTTAAGTGCCTATACGTATATGCTTCTTGTAGTGATTTTTGGATTTCAGAAAGCATTTTAGCCAACCATAACGAACTTAACACAGAAGTACCATTAACCGCTTGAAGGCCCTTTGTTGCAAAGATATCTATGAAGTGTTTTTACCAAGAGAAGTGCTTTATTTAGATGACTGTGCTTCTCTAGAACCACTTCAGCAAAACTCTAAACCCAACAAAGGAGTGTTTTTATTTGCTTTCTTTTAAATGAATTGATATCATATGGTTTCTTGAGTTGCAAAAATATACAGTGAACTTGTGGATTTTTTATGAAGTATTTAAAATGATAAATATCAGGGTCTGAGACAAAGTTGTGATTATATTAAGAAGATTTGAGGAATGGTGACGATGATTATAATCTTCAATTGTTATGTAGGTATCCAACTCTGTTTGAGGAATTCCCACATAGCCGTTTTGCAAATTTGCCTTGTTTTCGGCTGACAGATACTGCACAATTGTTGGACTCACAAGAGCTAAGTATATACCAAACTTATGAGAAAGATACTATGGAGAGGCTTTGTAAAATGTTGATGATGATGAAGAGTAGGACAATGCCACTCCAATCGTTATATTCCTTAAAATGGGACCTAGGTTTGCCGGATAATTTTGAGAAAATGTTGATTCCAAAATACCCAGATGATTTTCGATTTGTTAAGACCTCAAATGGGCTTGCTGGTTTGCGACTTGCACAATGGCATGAAGAGTTTGCAATTTCCGCATTGCAGAAACATAATGAAAGTAACGAGAATGTTAACGATTATAGGCAATTCAAAAGAGGGCAAACAGCATTGGTGTTCCCAATGAATTTCCCAAGGGGATATGGAGCTCAGAAAAAGGTGAGAGCATGGATGGAGGAGTTCCAGAAGCTACCATATATTTCACCATATGAGGATTCCAGGCACATTGACCCAAATAGCGATCTTATGGAGAAACGAGCTGTTGGAGTTTTGCATGAGATATTGAGCTTGACTATTCACAAGAAGACTAAGAGGAACTACTTGAGAAGCCTGAGAGAGGAACTGAATCTTCCGCAAAAGTTTACTCGATTATTTACCAGGTATCCAGGGATCTTTTACCTCTCTCTTAAGTGTAAGACAACTACTGTGACTCTCAAGGAAGGCTACCAACGAGGAAGGGTAGTGGATCCGCATCCCCTTGTTCATATTAGAAAGAAATTTTATCATGTAATGAAAACGGGACTTCTATACCGATGCAAAGGTGTGAATATGTTACCTCAAGAAGACATTTTGCTTGATGATAATGTGGAGAGTGAAACAGAACAAGAAGAGACTGAGGAGGAAGAGATTGGATCAGGTGATGAGAGCTACGAGGAAACTTCAGAAGTGGAGGATGACTCCGATTAAGAGCAATGATCATCTCACATTAATGCTAGCCATATCTTCTTACTTGAAACAGCAAACAATGTTTATCAGCAATTCATGTCGGTACTTCTCTTAGAATGCCTGCTAAAATAACTCCCTCTGGGAGAATGTACAAGAATTTAGAAGAGAAACGAGGGGCCAGAAATTTAAGGGAGAAGCAGGTACCTCTATCTGCTCTTCAGTCACTTGTATTTATTTTTGCTATATGAAAGAGTAAATTCAAGATTTATCAGCATCCATAAAACTCTTACTGAATTCAGATCAGAGACATGGAACATTTGTCTTTTCCTTTTCGATATGCAAATCCAGGTCTAGTTTCCAGTATAGTTTTTTCTGATACTAGATTAAGTTGGTTGAAATCTTAGATTGCAGAGTCGAGCTTCTGCCGCTATTGCTTGTACTGAATGTAAGTATTGGGCTGCAAGTGGATTATGTCCCAACTAGCCCGAGGATCATTATACATCTAACATTTGATGAGCTTTTGACCAAACGAATATAAAGAAATAAGAATTTCTACAGCTTGTTTTAGAAACAAGCTTCCGTTTTCTGGTTTGCATGCTTGGCCTTCATCTATTTCAATTGTGATTTTCAATAAGCATCTATGGTATTATAAAGTTTCAATTATTCTTTTTCTGGAGATTTTTTTTTTTTAATCATTTATTAATGGTGTTGACAATAATCTCAGAGATTAAGCATAGTATTTGTCACAACCAGATTAAGCAGTACAATAGTAAGATCAGCATGAGGCTGGAGTAATTCTATTCTATTGCACTAAAAGATTACAAAGATGTCAGATACATTCCTCCTAAACTGATTCAACAAATACAAACATGTTCAAATATGCAGTTTCTCAAGTGGCATTGTGTTTCCAATCCAGAATTGAAGGAACCAAGACTGTTGTGTGAATTAATAAACAAAAAGCTCTTAAAAATAAATAGAAGGAATGCTACACCACCATATGCAAAACCTACAAACCCTAAAGGCCTTGTCATCTGCAAAAGCACTTTTTCGGACTGCAGCTGTCTACAAAAGCCTTCCTCATTTTGCCAACGCTCCTTCAACAAACCCCAAAAGAATCCAAAAATACACTAAGGTCAGGGCAGCTACTCCTACCTACTGGTTCTCCCCTATATGTATGGAAAATGCCAAGGTCTGGTGTCAATTTTCGCTTACTAAACCATCCCGTTGATTCCCAGAAAGGGTATAGTGTTAGTCTAACAATAATCAATCCAATAAAGTTACCATGCTGGGACCGTAATATTGTTCCTATATGTACATATTCTCTACATATCACCACTTTGAATTTATAACATACCAGCAACTATCTGCAGACACCATAAACCTAATTTGATAGTTTCTATTCACCACCGAGGTAACCACCATTGGATCCTTCCAAGGTCAATAACTGATGATAATTACAGCAAACTAGTAGCCCCTTCCATAGAACTCAACAAGCATACATCCTGGATTAGAACCCAAATGAGCTCATGTCGTAAGTCAAGAAAAATGGAGTCATAATAATCCTTGAATTCTGAAGAAACAATATATATACTCAAAGAGAACATCGGAAACATTTCAGTAACAAGGACGCTAATCCCAGGCACTGGTCACAGCTGGACCATATCCGCCACCATAACCACCAGGAACCCCATATCCACAAGTGCTATTCATTCCACCATAGTAATCTGTACTTGGGGCAGGCCCAGTAAATGAGCTATCTTTTCTAAAATCACGACCACCAAAACGTCCACCAGACCGTCGATTCTTACCACCACTAACAGCAGCTCGTGATGCATAACGAGTAAGCCAAGCAGGTACTTCCTGCTTTGCTTCTTGCATTAGCTCACATAGTGGCTTTGCTAATGACATATTGTTCTCATTAAAGAAGGCTGTGGCTAGTCCTGTTTTGCCTGCCCGGCCAGTCCTTCCTATCCGATGAACATAATCATCAATATCATTCGGAAGATCAAAGTTGACCACATGAGCTACATGTGGTATATCAAGTCCTCGTGCTGCTACATCTGTTGCTACTAAAATTGGTGTCTTTCCACTCTTAAATGATTTTAATGCAAATTCTCTTTCCTGCAAAAAAAACACAAGGTTCATCTGATTAACTAAAACTCCAGGTAATAACTCAAGATAAACCATGTAGCACTGGTAGCTTGTGATTGTAAATCAAATGCTATCAATAAACATGCTGATGATGATTCTAATATAATTGGAACTCAAATACAAGCACAAGTCAACGCACAATCAGACCCAACCAGCTTTTTCTTTTCTTTTTAGGCAGCACAGATTCTGACAAACTCACCTGCTGTGTTCTGTCACCATGAATGGTAGTTGCAGGAAACCCATTCTTACACAACCAATATTCCAATGAATCAGCTCCTTTCTTTGTCTCCACAAAAACTAATGTCAGAGCTTGCTGCAAACTCAAAGACAAGTGGCATCAATATTAAGACATAAAAATCAACCTAAAGAATAACCCCAGACACCGTAGGTTTGAATAATACACACATACATCGTACAAGGAGAAAGCTCCCAGAAAATTTTCTCCAACGATTATATAACCAATTAATAAGGAAGATACATCTATACCTTGCCATGAACCCCATTTTCCCTTTGTGCATGCAGAAGGTCCATCAGATGGCTTCTCTTGTCAGACTCAAGCACAAACTCAACTCTTTGAACAATCAGATCAGTACTTGAACCAACCCTTCCAACAGCCAGAAAGATGTAATTTGCAAGAAAATCAGATGCCAGACTCTGTTCACCAAGCAGATTGTAAAGGAACTGTCAATTGAAGGTTGGAAGACAATTTTATTTAGAACCTCTACCATCCAAAAAATGATTCTCAATTACACATATGATGCTATGTTACTATAATGAAATAAATAGAAGTAGCTGGCACAAATGCACAAGCCCACCCCACACTGAAGTTTATATCTTGTAACAGTACCAAAACTAGAATTTAACTGTCACTTGACCATGACTAGGGAAGGTAGAAAGGATATTCAAAGTTAAAAACAATCATACTAGTTGTAAAAACAATATCAGTAGCTCCAATTGTCATGGGCACAAAAAACACAACTTGAATAGGTACCAAAGGATGCCCTAAAAGTTACTGAAACAAACCTGTATCTCTTTTGGAAAGGTAGCGCTGAAAAGCATAGTCTGTCTCACACCTGGAGGAGGCATATCCATTTGTTCCACTATTTTTCTAATTTGAGGCTCAAAACCCATATCCAGCATCCGATCTGCCTCATCAAGAGCCAAGTATCGAATCATCTGCAGCGACACTCTAGCCCTCTCAAGCAGATCAACCAATCGCCCTGGAGTAGCCACTAGAATATCAACCCCTCTCTCAAGCTCTCGCAACTAACAAACAACACACAATCAGTACAAAATAAATTTAAGCAATAAAAGCTCATGAAATAATCAACAGAACAAGGAGTTGCACAAAAGAAGAAAAATACTACCATCAACTTAAAGAACAATATAACATCAGAGATATACGCAATGGTAAATGTGATGAAAAACAGATCAAGCTATCAAAGAAAAACATTTATGAGGTGAATGTATTAATTTATTAATAAATTACAAGAGAAGAATGTCACCAAAAAGCAATTAAAGAAGGTTGTATGGAATTTAGATGCAAATACCAAAAAATATTTCCTGTTTCCCAGTAAACATAAGCTTTACAAAAGCAGTTCCTACATTCTATAATTTCAAGAGGTAACAAATTTATATAAGCAATTAGTGGATATTCAACAACAGCTAGTTGAAGTTAATTCAAGCAGTAAAAACATTTTAGAGGATAATAAACTAGATAATACAGATATGGGCCACAATTAGGATATCAGAATGTCATGAAGTTGACAAAAACAAAGCATAAGAAGCCAAAAATTACAGTCCAACAACCAGAACAACCCAACTGATATCATATAACATAAACCTGGTCTTTGATTGGTGCCCCTCCATAAGCAACCACCACCTTAACACCAGTTTGATAGGAAAACTTTCTGGCTTCCTCATGTATCTGCATACAAATGATGATCGAAACAAAGAAACATTACTACCCAGCTGAAAAATCACACAGCCTAATCATGCGTATTACATAAGTGATCCAGACCACAATCCCACCTGACAAGAGAGCTCCCTTGTTGGGGAAAGAATAAGAGCAAGAGGGTAAACAGTTCGTGCCCCACGTGGCCTTTGTACATACTGCTCCCGCATGATCCCACAAATAATTGGAAAGCAAAAGGCAGCTGTCTTTCCTGACCCTGTTTGAGCACATGCCATCAAATCTCTCCCTCCAAGAGATATAGGAATTGCATGACGCTGAACTGGAGTTGGTTTAACATACTTGCACCTCCTAATATTGGCATTCAACCCCTCCCCTAAATCTATCTCTGCAAATGCATTAATTGGTGCTGGCACATTATCCCCACTCGTCTCTACCGGAATATCCTCATAAGCATCAAAATTTATCCCTGTATTTTCCTGTTCACCACAGACTGCCCCAGCATTATCATCATCACCAAATGGGTTCACTTCCCGCTCTCTCCGGTCCCACCCTCCAATTCTATTATTCCAACCACTACTACCAACACTTCTACCAACAGAACCACCATAACTTTGAACAACAAAGCCCCCATAGCCAGCTTGACGCCCAAAATCAGGCCTTGAACCACCACCCCAGCGAGACCCACCGGCAGGTACTGCATAACCTCCAGCTGGACGATCATTGGACAGTAATGGAGTTGGGGTTGGCGTGCTGGTGGGGGGATTAGATGAGGAGGGCTTCTTCCGGAGATGTGGTGGCACGTAAGTGGCCTTCGTAGGACGAGCTGAACTCCCATTGCTATTAGATAAACCAGCCACTTCATTTCCGCTCTCAGAATTGGCCACAGAATCAGCCCATGAAGTTCTCATAATTCCACAAATTTCAAAGGTTCAATCCAACAACTGCTCCTCCTGATACCAACACACGGATCAAAACCCCAAAAAACAATGCAAGTAACCAAAAGTACCTACATATCAAACTTTCCACATAAAAAAAAATTATAAATAGATAGAAAATAAGTTCAAGAACAAGCAAAAAATAAAGAAAAACAAACCCATTTATTTTCACAAATTTCTAATCAAAATGAAAATCAAATCATCATAAACTCCAAAAAAGCAACAAAATAATGAAAACTTCTAAATCATAATCGCCAAAATTAAAATCTGCAGCAAATACAACAATGAAAAACACATAGAAACCCTAGATATTGTGCCGCCGTGAGATCTGACACGAAGCGAAATTATCGTTCGACAAAAAAAAAATTAAAAAATTTATAACCTCAAAATAAAAATAAAAAAATTTACCTTTAGTTTGAAAAAACCAGATCAAATTCACACCTCTTTCTTCTCTTCTTTTTTTTTTTTTGCGTAATTTCTTTCTTCTCTCTTTCTTTCTTTCCTTTGGCCTTGACTTCTTTTTCGTGTTTTATTGGAAAACCTAAAACACTAAATAATAGTCAATATAAAAATAAAATGAAAATAATTTTTTTATCTCACTTTCTTTCTTTCTTTTTAAATACTTAAAAAATAAATAAATTTAACACAGGTGTGTCCGTACAATCCGAGGGTTGTTTGCCCGAGAAAACAAACTATACTAACTAACGGTGTTTAAATGTTAAACAATTTTGCAAAGGGCTATCCAAATCCCTCTTTATCATAAGCAAGTGGTGAGCGGCAAAGGTCAAGCGTGAATTTTTCTAATTATCTTTCTATTTATTGTTTAGTGTTTGTATTATTTTCACTCTATTTTTTTGGACGTAAGAACCCTTGTTGTTTAGGAAAATATGCTCGCTGTAAGATAAATATTTGTATTTTTCATGTTTTAATTAATAAAAAAATTAATAATTAAAAAATAATGATTGTTTAAACACACAAAAATATAAAATATATTTATTATAATAAGTGAGAGTGGCCTCCAAGAGGTGATATAAACGATGAAGAGTCAAGGAGGTCATATTGAGAAGAACGGTATTCGAATAATAGAAAAATATCGTATGATCACAAGACACATTAGATAGTTCGATTAATAAGTAGACTATAAACCAAATTTTGATATTTTATCATCTTATATAATGCTACTCAAATAGGAAATTGGTATGTCATTATATGAAACCGAGTAACCAAAAAGATTGATTCAAATACCGGGTAATGATTCGGTTCAACAAACTGGTTAATCAATTCAAATAACCAAATTTGTACAACCCTAGTTGTGGTAACATACATGGATGTCATCTCATTTGTTATATTTATCTAACACGGTATATCCTCAGCAACGAAAAAAAATCAAACTCTCCTCTTTCCTAAGTGAAAAATCTTTTCCAAATTAAATCTTAACTATTCATCTATCATATTCCATTGTAAATGTCAACTATCGAAATTCACCATCACTAACTACCCTCATTTGTTTTTCCTCTTCAATTCATTTGGTACAAAACCCACGTGGTTTGAGTTTTAACTATCACTACCACCATCATTGTCATTATTATTAACCACTAGTTTTTCACCATCCTCACAAATAAAAGTGACTAGTCAACATTTGTCTAATAATTTCACTTATTCTTTGTGAAGGCATAATATTTACCTTTTCAACAAATTGTTTTGATGCCTTATGTATTCTAAAACATTTTGGTTATGGTTGGCAACATTATCTTCAAAGTTAATAAACCTTTCCTTTAAGATGGATCTACAAGTGTTCACTATATTGAATCACTTGGGTATGGCCTTCCTGCTTTCATAAATGAGAAGTTAATAGGTCATAGAAATTACTTAATATTGTAATTAGAAAATGATATTATCTAGTTGCTACAGTTACGTGGTAATATGATTTCTTTCTTTTCTTGCTTTCACTTCTTTTGAGAAGTCCTTTATGTTAAGCTCTTTAGTAAATTAAAAGGGTCAACAATATTTTTTGCTAATTGATGAAATATGGGGTCATTGTTGTCTGAATTGATTGTTTGCTTTTATTTTCCTTCTAATTATGTGTTAATTGTTTTATTAGAGAATGAACATTGGGTATTATTGGTTATAAGACAATGATGAAACTACCCTTGCCTTTATTAGTCAAACTTTGTTTTTGGTTATGATATTATTTTATTTAGTTAGGTGTCAAAAGATATACATTGAATAATTACTTTCTAAATTAAGAGGCAATCAAATATGTCTCTTGTTAGACTCTAACTAGGTTGACACAAACATTATGGTTTATTGTTTATAACTTCTATATTGACTTAAACATTAAATTTTAAAGTTTATAGCTTCTACATTGACTCAAACAGTATGGTTTAAGGTTTATAACTTTTGTATGGATAGACAAATGGTTGTGCATGGAAAGCACACGATCATGTGTCCTTTATATGGGGTAAGCACACAAGCATGTGTGGGTAGACACATGGTTGCGTATTTTATGTTTATCAAAAAATTTGTGCACTGACACAATCATGTAAGGATTGTGAGATATTTTCTTAGGTAGTCACACGCTCATGTGTGGGTTAAAAAACTCACATTATAACCTTATTTAACTCCAATCGAATCAAATTTAATAAACAACTTGGACAAACATCAATTTGGACCAATACATAAATGTAACTAGACTTAAATGTCTATTTTACATTTAACATTATCCATTAAGATTCAATAAATCCCTACGAAATTTCCAACTCTCTTCCTGCATGATTCAACTTAATTTGAACTTTAAACTATGTTAAGTCTAAATATTGCACTAGACATAAAATTAACTATCCAAAATAAAGACTTGATTCATCTCAATGAATCCAATTGTTTTTCAAATCAATCAACATCTTTGTGTGTGTAACCTATAAGCTCTCTAACAACTTTATATTGTACCATCTTGTATTATATCAATACATTCAGCTTGATGTCCATTTATACACATACTAAGAGTGGTTTCTAATAAAATATCATGACCACCCATCACTTAGAATGTTAACGTTTATATTCATAACTTATTAACAAGTATTACTTATATAATACAAATATTTTTGTCATTTTTTATCTCCCAAGGCTAAGGTGTAGAACAATATTGAACCCCAATAGACTTAATGGCTAATCCTTAAGAGAGATAAATAGGATTTGTAAAAACTTTTTAGTAACTTTTAAAAATTTTCAACCACAAACAAAGTCTATATACAAATAACAAACAAACCAAGTAATTCAACTCAACAAATATACCAAGCGAATATAAGCAATATAAAGCAATAAAAGAGTAAGGGATAAAAGAAAATGTTCAACCGATTTATAGTGATTTAGAGCTTCACCACAAGTATCTTATATTCACTACTCCAAGTAACTCCGTTTGAAGATTTTTCTCTACTATCTTTAATAACCTAAAAAATACAATAGTTTTGATATAAGAGATTTTGCCCTTTATATTTGTTTTGATATAAAGGATTGCATCTTTTACAATAATTTCATGATATTTTACTTAACCACTAGTTTAACAAAATTACAAATACAATAAGATGCCTCTTGATAAGTTGATACAAAAGATTGAGCTCATAAAGTTTCTCTCAAAGGTATACAATGAAAGTTTAGTAAGAACAAGTGAAGAAGAATAAAGAATAAAAAGAATACAAGTCTAGTGCATAATTCTTTCTTTTTTTCCTTCAAATCAGTTGACTTTTATAGTGTTGGAGTGAAGAGTGCCATTACAACTGTAATTCAGCAGAGCAGAAAAGCTTAAGTTTTATTTACAAAAGACTCATATTTATATACATTCATTGGAAGCTTATCTATGATTCCTATAATCTTATCATTATCCTATAATCTTAATCTATCTATACATTTTGAATTCATGTACATCTACAATATAATGTATATCTACAACACTCCCCCTAGTGGCGCGTGTACATCACGCATAGTCCACCGAGTCGCCGGAGATGCCCAGTCCGGCCGGAAAATTGCTACCGCCTCCTTCTGAGATGGCTGTGAGACAAACCGATCACTGCAACCGTGACCTACCAAGCTTTGAACCCTTTTTCAATGAGAAATAACTGACGGAACTCAAGGAATGTAACCTGATTCAGCTTTGATACCATGTAATTCAGCAGAGCAGAAAAGCTTAAGTTTTATTGACAAAAGACTCATATTTATATACATTCATTGGAAGCTTATCTATGATTCCTATAATCTTATCATTATCCTATAATCTTAATCTATCTATACATTTTGAATTCATGTACATCTACAACATAATGTATATCTACAACAACAACTAATTTTGAAAGTCGTTGGAGAAATTCTAGGTAGACATATAAAGTGTACAATTGTGCTCTTGACATTAATTATAATCCAATGGTTGACTTCTCTATATTATATCATTTTAGCACAAGCATTTGTTTTATACACATAATCATGTGCTTTCATATCTTCAATTCTTTAGATTTTCAGAAGGCCACATAAGCTTGTAGCATGATACTCTCATAAGCATCACACAATCATGAATTTTTGTCTATACATGGCATGCGTCTAATGATGACTATTGACTTATATATGATTAAGCTTGCATGAAAGCCTTAATAATGTATCTTCACTTTTATGACATACGATTGTGCTATCAAAAGTTACATGATTGTATGTCCTTATACTTTACTGGTACTAATATCTACATGACTTAAGACATCGTGTATAACTTTACACAAGGCATACATGGTCGTGCGACATAAAGATGCATGGTTGTGTGTCTTGCCAAAAGTATAAAATAGATAACTTTATATCTTTTTTATCATGACTCAATTCATGTAAAAACAAGTGATATATTCTAACATAGTTTTTTATCATATCAAAACATAGGAATCCAACAAACAATGTCTATTTTAGGTGTTCTCCATGTTTCAAAAATTGATAATTGATTCATGACTAGATATAATTAGAATAAATAATGATACGATCATAGGTCTAGTGGTAGTTAGCGTACATTAGCATAGACCCATCAAATATATGATCTTTTCTAGAGTGACAATTTTTATGTTAAACAGTTGTAGTCTACATACTTATCTTGATATAGTCAATCACCAGTTTTATAATAATCTTTGTTATGATGTTTTATTAAACGGTGTTAAACTATATCAATTCTTACATAAAATAATCTAACAGCTTTAAGTATAAGGATTACACGTACCCTCATATGCTAAATAGGATATGTCCCATAGATATTGGAGCAACCATTTATATGAAATTCTATCAATAAGTATTGTCTAATAAACATTCTTAATACATAACATACACCTATGTGTTATACTAAGTTGCAACCAATGACTTTGATATGTACAATATTATGATAATTTCATCACTGTTGCATATGTCATAGGTTAGGGTAATGTTAGACTCACTAACGATTTCTAAAATAACCACTTTAATTAGTGCATAAAAAAAACACAATTTGAGTATTTGACTTTTTGGCTCAATTCTACAATTCTAAAAGTGTTTATCCTACCATTCTTGTACTTATGGATGAAGAGTGTAATTGAAAGATGTTGGTATATGACCTTATCAATGAATTGGTATCATTGGAATGATTGAATTTAAAGCACCAACATTAACAATCTCCCACTTATGCTAGAAACAATTATCCATACAAACCACACTGGATAAACCTTGCATTTTTCAACGTCTCATACTTGTTTTTTCAACATAGAATTATTATATGGACTACCTTGTACAACTTTTTTGTTATGCATTTAATATTAACCTAGTTTTAACCTTTAATAAGAGCATATCCATGTAATTTTAAAGTAAATAAGGATGTTGTTTTTGTCCTTTTTGTCCCATTATCCAAAATTGTCTGGTAGGACACAATTGATATATTTCAATCTATATCTTAAAACACGCTTTGATAAAAATTTTTTAAAAAATACATATTTATGAAATAAACCTTTCAATTTTAAAAAATTACAAAAACATTCTCATCTCTAACCCAATCAACCATGCGTACGTTGCATGATGGCATTACATCATGTGTGGTTGTCTTATAGTCATCAAACACTGTTTTTCCAATAACAGTTCATCATCAAACTATTATAAACCTATTGTAACATCATTCCAGCAAAGAAATATATCCAAATCAACATGAAATCAAGAAAAGATTATAAAATTTCAACCAAAAAAATCTAAACTCTAAACACTTTATATTCACCCTAAATATCTTAAATATTACATTAAAACATTTTAAATGTAATAAGGATCAATTTATTAACATTTTCCCTTATTTTAGTTGTCAAAAAATGGTCAAAAATTGAATTGGTGGCTAGAGAATAAATTGATGAAAATTTTGCATTTTGCAAATTCAAACTCTTATATATATACAAAGTTACTTTCATAATTCTTGTAAGATGAAAAAAAGCCCAATACATGATCCCTAAATGTGTGATTCCCTAATGTATGAGCTCAGTCTCTGTGATGTTAATACATTTTCGTCATCAATAGTGGCCTGAATGGTTAATATGCAAATTTATAAATAGAGTGATTAATACAAATTTAGGATCATCTTAGTTTAACACTCAATAACTGTGCCAAATTCGTTAAGAAGCTTTAAAATTGAGTCATTTAATTCATTCAATTATCTTCCGTATAAGAAGTGTCCCTCATTGAACATCAAACCATCTTTATGGCTACAAACAGCACAATAAATTTCACCGGGTCGGTTCATGGTATCCGGCATTATAATTAAACCCGAAATTGTGCAACAACGGATTACTATACAATCACAACGCGCCCACTAGGTCATTCCTTCACGCGCTGTCTTATTTCCACTTTGTTCTCTACAGAGTGAAACCGAGCACCCTCCCGGTCTCTCAATCTCACCCTAGGGTTAGGGATATCCCTAGTCCGGATTGCGTTATACCGATTCTGGAATCAAGATGGGCGTGAATTCCTTATCCACTGACCTCGACGAGCAGATCTGGCAGCTCATGCAGTGCAAGCCACTCTCTGAACAACAGGTTCCGTACACATTTTAACACAGCTCGATCACTGTTGCTTGTTGAATGAGAGTTTAGATTTGATTTCAATGGACTGAATCAGTGGTTTTGATTGTTTTGTTTGATGGATCATTGATAATTCATTAAAAGATGTTGATTATGTGCATTCAGTATTGTATTTGATTTTAAGAATGAATTTTAAAAAGAAATTAAGAAATTCATATTTTTGTTCTAAAAAATTGAAAATGTGCCGAAAAAATGTGTTCTTTATTAATTTGTGGAGTAGTCTGAATTAGAAAAAGGAAAGGTAGAGCATGACCTTTTCTCTGTTTTGTGAATTTTCAATTTTTTTTTGTCTTTTTTAGTTATATCTCTAGTGTCTTGGTTTAGTTGTTAGTGGTCAAGCTTTATGGAAGCAATTTTTTTTGTGAGGTGGAATGTCACACTTTTAATTTGAAACTTTACACTTGTGATGCCAATAATTTATAGATGTAACAGGTGTGATGTTTTATGTTGTAAGTGTGGCATTTTATGTAATACAAAAGTTGTTTTCAATGGCATTACCGAGGTTGCAACTTCTCATTGAAATGGAATATTATGCTTATGAAATCATACTTGTAACATTTACATGTCATATCTTCTTGTATGTATGACCGTGTTATAAGTGTGATTTTCTGTGTATCAACTGCAAGGCCAACATTGGATGGTGATCTTGGGCCTATTGCACTCCAGAAACTATCCCAAAAGATGAGACTTTCCCTCGCACTTATACCTATAGCTAGATTGTTTCTTGACCAATATGAGATTCTTAACATTCCTCCTCCGCATACGTTGAGCCATCGGTCCAACACCCATTATTAGGGGTCAATGGGCCTGGGTACCTGCCCTAAAAAGATGGAATCAAAACTGAAACCACTCAGTTCCTAAGATTTAGGAATTGGAAATGGAAACTGTATGGATAGGTTCCTACAGAAACCTACCTGATTGGTTCCAGTTCCTGGTACCCGAACCTATTCTCTCCCTTTACCTCTTCCTAACTACTCTTCTCCAAAAAGTCTCCTTTTCTTCTTCTTCATTACCACTTAAACAAACCAAATCAACAACTTTCCAATTATCTTCCAATGCATCATTCCATGAAACTTCACATTTGAAATCAGTGAAGGGAAGTTTGCATGAACTTCAGCAAGCCAAGGATTTCCCACTAATATAGTAAAACTTCCAGAAGATTTCTGGTCCATATTTTATCAAGTTAAGCCATTCTAATAAATTTCACAAAACTTCAAATCAGATTTCAAGAAAACATTGGCAAAACACAGTAACATATATACAAATTTCACCTTTTTAAAGAGGCTTTCACAAATTAAAAAGACGGTGAAGTTAATTTTACCAATATTTCTATCCTCTCACAAATTTCCTGAAAATTATGTCAAATTCCATTAAGCTGAGACCATGTCGTCAATGGCGGAGAGCTTCTTGTGGCAAATGTGGCACTTGAAGTGCTTAGCCTTCTAGTGCTGAATGAGAATCTTCTCATTGTCAAATTCTTTGTCACAGTAATAGCAAACCACCTTTGATGATACTCTTTTCTTCTTCTTCCCTATTCTTGTTTTGTTGTTGTTGTTGTTATTATTATTATTATTTCCCTATACAATCAAATTGATTATTTATTAAGTGTCCTCGGTTGGCAGCCGTGAGGGAAGGTTGATCAAGGCTTAGTAGAGATCAAACAAGTGGGCGGTGACAAGAAGGCAGCCTTGTTGCAGCCAAAAACCCACAAGACCAACCTTTTTTTTTTTTTCTGAAAAAAGAAGAAAAAGCAAAGTCTTTGTGGAGAGGAAAAGAGAAGAAGAACAGTGAGATTTAAGAGTGGGAGGTAGAGAATGAAGAAGAATGAGTGAAATTTAAAGAAAACTATGTCATTTTTGATAGAGTTTTTGTAAAAAAAACAATAAATAAATAGAGTAATAAGTTGGGCACTTGACTCAGTACCCATTGTATGTTTTTGGATTCGGTTTTAGGTCGGTTTCGTTTCCTTAAGGAGTGGAACCAAAAAGCATAGGTTCTAAAAAAAATGGAATTGGAACTTGCTCGAGGTAGGCCAGTTCCATTATATTTTCTCACCCTTACCCCTCAATTAGGCCAATTAAGGAGTAAGTGAAAAAAAAACTTTTCCTCATTTGAGCCTCCAAGGATGGGCTTTGCCAGACTGGAACTTCAAATGGAACAATGCTTGGATGGAATTGTTTGAATCTTGGGCTCTAAAACCATTTGCAAGGCCAATATTGGGTAGTGATCTTGGACCTATTTCACCCCAAAAAATAGCTTAAGAGATGAAGTTTTTCCCTTATATACTCAGATCCAATATGATTTCCTCATTTACAATTGGTATCAAAGTCCAAGGTTTAAACAATTCCATTCAAGTCCATGGTATAATCCATTTGAAGCTCTAACCTAGCAAAGCCCATCCCCAAAAACCCAAGTAAGGGAAAGATTTCTTGCACTTACTCTTTGGTTGGCAAGATTCTGGAGGTCTAGATAAGGGGGAGGTCCTTATTGCTTGGTTTAAGGGAAAGTGGTTGGATTTGGTTGTGAGATGTGTCATACTGAGGACCCAAGGTGTGAGGGGTAGGATTGTTAAAAATCTCATATTAGTTGGGAAACAAATTGGGTGTGGGTATATAAGTATGAGGAAAATTTCATCTTTTGAGCTGGCTTTTGTGGTGAAAGAGGCTAAGATCACTACCCGCTGTTTGTCTTATAAGTGGTATCAGAGCCCAAGGTTGCCCATCCCTAGAAGCCTAGATAAAGGGGAGGTTTCTTACACTTACTCCCTCATTGGTCTGGTTCTGGAGGCCCAAGAGATGGGAGAGGTCCGTTGGTTTGGTTGAGAGGGAGGTCTTTGGGTTTGGTTGTGAAAGGTGTTGGACTGATGGCCCAATGTGTGAGGGAAAGGATTGTTGAGAATCCCAAATTGGTTGGAAAATAAATTGGTTATGAGTATAAAGTATGAGGGAATAGCCTCATCTCTTGAGCTAGCTTTTGGGGTGAGATAGGCTCAAGATCACTGCCCAATGTTGGCCTTACTATCAAGTATAACATTTCATAGCACACCCTTGGTTTATTTAATTCTTTCTTTTATTAAATTTGATTGTTCATTGGTTTGTTCTCATGAGCAAAAGAAGCTGAAAAATAACTTTTCTTATCTTTGCTTCTGTGTGCTACAGGTAAAAGCATTATGTGAGAAGGCTAAGGAGATATTGATGGATGAAAGCAATGTCCAGGTTTGTCCCTATTCTCTCAATGTATCACTTCATCTTTTCTTGACATGTCCTTTTTTGACTAAATATGTGACTTTATTTGCTTTGGTATTATTTCTAACATCGGGGAACATACGAATTTTCTTTGGAACTAGTTACTCTGCTGTTGGCTGCCTTCAGTTTGGAAATTATTTGCTTGGTTTTCAAATTCTGCTTGCAGTATGATTGTTGGCCACTTTTTGTATTGATTTTTTCCTTATGCTTGCCTTTTGTTTTTGTATGTCATATTGCTTATCTTTATATAGAACATTAATTTTTTTGTCTTTTCTTTTCTTTATGTCACAGCCTGTGAAAAGCCCTGTAACAATTTGTGGTGATATTCATGGGCAGTTTCATGATCTTGCAGAACTTTTTCAGATTGGAGGAAAGGTATCGGTTTTGACTACAACCATTTTTTAAACAACTTTCTGTTTTGGCTGAGGGAATGTCTTTAATAATTATATGGTCCTGTCAAAGAAATGCTTTTGCAGATTGAAGTGCTCCAGAGATATTGTAGTTGGATAAATTGCCAATGGTTCAGAAACTGTTCATTTCATCTATCAAGCATTGGTGTATATTATATAGTTGATGCTCTGTTAGAAAAAAAGTATTAAGCCATTATGTTGCCGTGTGCATAGGAGATAGGGGTTGTGTTTGGACGGATTTCTTGTGATTAATGGTGTATTGCATTTCTTTCATTGGAAAGAATCATAAACAATAGAGTTAAGTTGGTGCCATTTTGAGCTTAGTTTTTGTTAAACGTCTTTCAAGAACAATCATAGTAAGATTATACTATCATTGGTTTTGCCATTAGTTGATAAAATCTATTTGGTTTGCTTTATTTTTTAAATGCCTTCACTGTGCATTTCTATGTCTTAGGATAAGATGCTCTGTTGATTTATCTTGTGAACATTTTTCCTTTTGATTTCAATCTGACCTTATGAATTAAATTGACAGTGTCCGGATACCAACTACCTGTTTATGGGAGATTATGTCGACCGTGGCTATTACTCTGTTGAAACTGTCACAGTAAGTGCAAATTAATCTAGATCTTTGGAGTAATTTTAGAAGAGTACGTATTAATGGTGATAGTTGAAAAATCATATGAAAAATGGAAGAAACGGTGAAAGGGAAATATTTATGGCTTTGATGCAACTTCTTGAAATCTGAAATTTTAATGTAAGTGGAAAACTGGCAGTGTTCAAGCTTTGAGGGAATAATTTTACATGAGGTAATATTAGCTTGTAACCATGCATCCGTTTTCTTCCCCCCAGACCTCCTATCAGGTTTCTCATGGAGCAACCAACATGTAACCCTTGTGGGCCTCGCTTTTGCACAATAATCACACTTTAAGTGATTTTTAGACTAAGTTTAACCTACATCACCTTTGTTGAAAGGCGTTCTTGCAATAATTGCAGTTCAATGAGATGAATTCGAATGTAACATTGAATGCCTTCTGAATTTTTCTTGTTGGAAAATTGAATTGGTTGGCTGAAGTGAGGGAAAAGGGTCAAGGCCTAGGACTTGAAACCTTGATTTGATCAAATTCATCTTTCAAACCAGCCAAGAAGTCATAAAACCTTTTTTTGTTTTTACCCTCCTCTAAATGGTCGTAGCATCTTCAGGGCATCTCACTTGGAAGTCTTGATAGTAATTAATTTCTTGCCATTTAGGCATAAAACTGCACAATGGTTAAGTCGTTTTGCTTAATTTCATGGATTTTCTTCTTCAACCCAGATTTGTGAGTCATTCCCAATCCTAGAGTAAGTTTGGGCTGCTACATTCCATATCTTCCATGCATTATCAAAGAATCTATAACTCTTCGCTTTGTATGGTTACATGGCATTAATAATCCAAGGCATAACCAAAGAGAGGGTTTTTTTGCATGAACAGATTGTTGGGGTTCATTCTTTGCCTTCTTTCACAGGTGATGAAACCTTCCAATCCTCGAGCTTTGACGAACAATTTGCATGAATAGGATCAGGCCAAATAATTGTTGTCATTCAGTTTCACTGGACCGATAAAAAGGGACTGATTGTCCATGTAAGGATTCACATTCTGAAACCCTCTTGAATCACTAGCTAAAGTACCCTCTATAGTCTTGGACACATTCACAAGATTTCACAAATTGGTGCAATACGAATGAAGATCTATAACTGAAAAATTTGTAAAGTATGTATCTCTTGAAGGAATGAACATTGGTGGGATTTTTAGGAAGTTCACAGTTTTGCCGACAAAATCCAAGGTTTGAGAGAGATTTTCGACAAGATCAATTTCTTGCTGGTTAGATCCAAGATTTGAAAACTAGTTTTTGGTAAGCTCATTGTCTCACTCATCAAATCTAAGGTCTAAGAAAGGATTTTTGTCGAGCTCATGGTCTTGTCAACTAATTTTTAGGATTCTGGTGAGATTTGAGATCATCAAGAGGTAATTGGTAAGTTATGAGGTTGCCGATAAGTTTTTAGGTCATTGAAAAGGTCACCAGTGAGTTTTAAGACCGCTGTAGAGATCACTAGTCACTGATCCCTTATAGATAGATCAGACATGATAACCAGTTGTTGATTTGATTTGAGACTGCCAAGGAAGTCAATGACCAGGTCGCAATGTCACTGGTGACCTTGAAGAGTTTATTATGCATTGGATTAAAACTCTAATACCATAATGACATAAATGAAGGGAAAATATTCTTCCTCTTGACACTTGTCATTATATTTTCCAATAGTTACAATTTCAAGCATATACAACTGTTGGATTTTCAATTTTTCATTACCAACCACTATAGTTCTAGAACCTATTTATTAGTAAAATTGGATTTGGGTTGAGTTGGCTCGAACTGGATTGCCAATTCAGTTTAATCAAGCTCTAAACAATCAGCCATGGGTCGAGCTCAATCCATGGGTGTAATAAACTATCAAGTTCATGCTTGAGCTTAAGTCATGGAGGCTCTACTTTATAGGCTTGTGAGTGGTTTGCAAGCACAGAAAAATTAACATTGCTTTAGTCAATTATGATTGATGATCAAAACAATGTTGTATACGTTTTGAATTTATGAATAATTATTTGTAAAAATTTATGTTCTCAAATAAAAAATACATTAGAGGGAAATTGAATTGTATTGAGAAAAGAAAATATTTAACTTATTTATATCTAAAGTTTGCAAAAATTCCACATTGGAAATAGACACTTTAACAACTCACCTCATCGATTTCAATAAGTTCAATGCAATTCCAAAAATCTCTTATTGTGAGCAAGAAACTTTGACCATTCATTTCATACATTATAAATAAGCTGACACTTCTCTTTTCTGAACACAATTCAACTTTCCTCCAATGGTTTTTTTTTATTAAAGGACATAAACTTAAAGAAAAATTACTTATATGTTCAAAATGTTTTTTTACAGTATGAAGTTAAGCTGGAGTCCAGTCGAGCCTAAGCCACCATATTGAGCTCAAGCTCATGATTTTCAAAACTCATCAAGCTCAAGCCAAGGTTGGAGCTGGACTTCTGCTGACTTGTTGAGTCAAGTTCAAGCATACCCAAGCTTGAGTTTGTTGTTTGGCTCGAATCCAACCCTACTCCCTAGGACGCATTCAACTCACTTAAATTAATTTTTAAAGCCTACACAGCCAGCAAATAACACCAAAACTCAATATTGATTTGTTTGTTTGTTGCTAATTGATGTGTAGGGATACATTTGAAGTTATTTGTGATACTGTATTGTGTGTTTATCCAGCTGTTAGTGGCCCTTAAGGTACGATATCCTCAGAGGATCACGATTCTTAGAGGAAACCATGAAAGTCGTCAGGTACATTTTTATCCTCCTTTTTCTGTTTTAAGTTTCATTTGTTTTGCCCCTGGGGGCCTTATATTCCAAACAGCTGCAGTCAGTTTCAGATTCTGAGCATAGTTCCAGCATGATGTTTCAAATTTGTTTGTTAGTTTAGTTCACTTATGATATCAGTAAAACTAGCTACAATAAGCTGTTTCTTGTGTGTAGACATGTTATAAAGTTAAAATGGGTTTTCTCTTTTTCTAATATAACTTAGGTTCTACCTCCTAATGCAACAGTTGAATCTTTGCATAAATTGTTTGTTTAATTTAACTTGTAGTGTTGACTGTGACTATTGAGCTAAATATTGCTTCATTTTATCTGTCGCAGATTACTCAGGTTTATGGATTTTATGATGAATGTCTGCGGAAGTGAGTTCTCTCTTCACAATGAAACATGTTCTCTGTGACTTCCAGTTAAATTATTACTATTATTAGTTTTCATATGTTTTGTTTATATAAAATTATGGTACTGGTGAGCCAGTTTGTAGTCATACAAGACGTAGAGGCTTTGGTAATAAATCCTGTTTGCACCAAAGTTTGGGGAAGGGGGAGCAATTGGCATAACTTTGGGAGATTGGAGTGGGGATACGACCGAAGAACAAAACAATTGAAGCTCTATGTTGAATTCCCTTCTTTTCCATGTGTCTATGCATGTTTCTTGCACTTATTTATACACAATGTTTGCAAGTACAAAATGATGTAATTCTGTTAGTAGATCTCCAGAATGTGCCAGTTCTTCTGTGGAATTCCATAAGTGAAGCTTTTACTAGTTTTATGTGTTGGTTTTACCTTCCTTTCTATTTGTGTGATGATAGGCTTCAGTTCTGCTTAGGTTCTATTGGTTTGTCTGACCATTGTCATGTGGCCTTACGTGGGCTTTGGAAACTATGCAGTTTTGAAGATCATATCTTCTTTTAATGATTTATTTGCAGGTATGGCAATGCTAACATTTGGAAGATTTTTACCGACCTTTTTGACTTCTTTCCTTTGACTGCCTTAGTAAGTAAAAGGAGAACTTCTTGTAATAATGCAATTTCCATAGTTTCTTATCACTAATTTGAAAAAAAAAGAAAGGAGGAGGAAGAGGAACTTGGTGCTGTATACTTTTGTTAGAAGTCACTGAAATGTGGGTTTTATGGTAAAAAGAAAGATGAGGAAGAAATGTGGATTTGTGTTAGTGAAATTGAAATTGTGGTTCTGCTCCATGGTTCTGCATTGAGGCTGAAGTGAATGATGATGTTGGTAGGATTTTAACTCATCTAAATTGTTTTTAACTCCTATGTAGGTTGAGTCAGAAATATTCTGTCTGCATGGTGGACTATCCCCTTCAATTGAAACTCTTGATAACATCAGGAACTTTGACCGTGTTCAAGAGGTTCCTCATGAAGGGCCCATGTGTGATTTGCTATGGTCTGACCCAGATGATAGATGTGGCTGGGGTATTTCACCTCGTGGTGCCGGATATACATTTGGCCAGGTAACTTCCACTCAAATATGAATATCCCACCTTTATGTCTCAAGAATCAGCTTTCTTCAAAGTTTTAATGGCTATCTTGCTTATCTTTACTCCTTTTTTAATGATTGCATTCTGGTTTGCAGGACATATCGGAACAATTCAATCATACAAACAACTTAAAGTTGATTGCCAGAGCTCATCAGTTGGTCATGGATGGATTTAACTGGGCACATGTGATTCTTGAAGACTATGAAATAATTATAAGATATTATTTTTTTTCCTACATGAAGGGATTTTGAGTGTGATTTTTATTTTGCTTCATTGGACAGGAACAAAAGGTGGTTACTATTTTCAGTGCACCTAACTATTGTTATCGCTGTGGAAACATGGCTTCTATTTTGGAAGTTGATGATTTCAAGGGCCACACATTCATCCAGGTCTCTCTCTCTCTATCTTTCTCTCTCTCCCCCCTTCCCCCCCACCCGTTGAATTTAGTGTAATTATCATAGACTACTGCAAGAGATTGTTGAATTTTATTTTTATCTAAGGTTTTCATGAACTATTAAAGTGTTTCTCATGTTTGTGGGATTTTTAAATATTTCCAAAAACATTAACTGGTGATGAAACTCAAGGATAATCTCACAGGTTTTATAGACGTTCAATTCATTGCTGTGTTGAATTCCATTTTGACATTGTGGATATATTCAACAAAGTTCAGCTTGTTACAGTTTGAGCCAGCTCCTCGGAGAGGAGAACCAGATGTTACCCGCAGAACACCCGACTACTTCCTGTGAAGCTGCCCTGCCATTCCAGTTCCATTCCACTTGCTTCATTTCCTCCCCTTGCGCAATCAGAAATCCTTGTTTGAGAGATGCCAACTGGGTTTGATATCTTATATTTTATATGTAGACCTGCTTCTCTGATGATTGTGTCCAAAATGAATGTATATTAGGAAGAGTAGATGCCTTCAATGCGTCTTGCACTTGAACAGCTCTGCTGGAACTCTACTGCTGGAGAAATTGCGTAGCTAATCATGAATGGACATCAAGTATTACAAGGTACTGAATATGTAGATATTCATTTTTAATGTTCTACTTTCCAACAACTTTATTATTCTTTTTTCCGACCTGCTTCTCTGGTGCTTTCCCTTTTGATTTTTAATTTCATTTTTACCTTTGTTATATTTGGTTTCTGTGTTTAGTTATCTATTTTACTATGACTTTCAAATTCCTCTCTTCTTTTGTTTTTTTTTTTTTTTTTTGTTTTTACTCCAAGGGAGAGAATATAGAGCAATAAAATCCTTATTTTTTCTATTTTACTTAAATCAATTTGAATTTGATGACTGATAGGCTTGCATTGCTATTGACATACGAATTTTTATATATCAATTACTGGATTCAATTAGGGTTTAATACAATTTTCCCTTTGGCTTTTCATAAACAACAATTTCTCTTCTCAAATATTTAAAGTATGTAAAACAAGTTGTTTTTTACCATCAGTCTGTTACCTTTTTAATTATAAACTTTTTAATTACTCTATTAGTGGCTTTCACTATTTTGAAGATAACCCCTTATCTACAAACAAAATATTCTCTCAAAAATTTTGTGAACAAACAATCATTGTGGAACAAGAAGCCTTTTTACAACTTTCCATGATAAATGTGAGATAAAATTCAAGACGCCGTTTTAGCAAATCTCCCATTGACTTGTAACTTTCAACCCTTCAACAGCATCTGCTAAATACGGGAAAGCCTCTATTTTCAATCCTACCAATTACATCCATCTTAAATTGAGCCTTAAGAAGCTCCTTCTCGTATCTAAGTTTGTCTCTTACCAAATTATGATGTAATATTGGTCCAAACCCACAAATAACTGAGAGCAAAGCTAAAATGAAGAATATACGAACAAAAATCTGGTTCAGTCCAACCCAAAGTGGTTTACCCTAAAACCAATTCATTAATCAATCAATCATTATAATTTTGTAATTTCGTTTCAAAGTAAAAAATTATAATCCTTACAAATGTGTGATTTAGAATGAGAAAAATCATGAAAATCCCTTCCAACTATTGAATTTCAAAAAAAAAAACTCTATCACGCTATGCCTTTTAATAGTCATTAAGCTATTCTACTGGCGTTTCTCGTTATTTTGGGATTACCCAATCTAAAAATAAGATAACCTATTTATATGAGAAATTTTTACAAATCTTGTAAACAAATAATTTAAGACAAAAAAGTCTTTTACGGCTTCCCTTAAAACAAGTAATGTAGGACATGCTTTTAAACACAATCTCAATAAAATTTCCTTAAATTTTCCAACTCTTCAACAACGTCTTCAAAATACTAGAAAGCATCAATCTTAATCTTAATCTCAACAATTGCCTCCATCTTAAATTGAGCCTTAAAGCTCATTCTGAATCAAGCTTAGCTCTCCCAAAGTCACAAATCTTGCTCTAACACGACTTGTTGAGAAATAACACCAAAACTCGAAACTCACAAATAATAGAGAGCAAGCCCACAACAATGACACAAACAAATATTTGGTTTGATTCAACCCTAGATAGTTTAATCCAAAACCCAATTCACTTAGCAATTAATTATTACAATTTTGTGATTTTTGAAAGAGAAAATTTATAACTCTTTGCAACTATATGATTTTTTTTTTGAGAAAAAACACAAACTTTTTTCCATCTATTGAATCCCAAAGAACCTCATTTTTCAATAGCTACTAAGTATTTTATTGATGCCTTTCATTATTTTATGTGATTACCCATTTATATACGAAGCAAAAAAAAAATCATTTACAAATCTTATGTGCAAAAAACATGAAATAAAAAATTCTTTTACAATTTTTCTTAAACAAACTATGTGTGACAATATTTAAGACACAATCTCAATAATAGTATTCTTCCAATTAGATACACCTTATAATGGCATAGGTTAAACTAAAGTTTAATGGGTTAGGCTTGAACAAGAAAAGACTTATCGTGGATACTTAGACACCAAAAGACAAGAAAGAGCTTAGTAAGCAATAAAATGCTTTGAAGAGTTAAAAATAAGCTTAAACATGAAGATTCCCAAATAGGTCAACCTTTTGAACTATTGTTACATCCGACAAAAGATAATTTGACAAACTAAAATATCTTATATTTAAAGAAAAAAAAAAAAACAAAAACTAATCTTGTAGTTGAAGTATCTTACATCTAAAGGGAAAAACAAAAACAAAAAATAATCTTATAACAACGATAAGCAAAACGAGATTATCCTAAATCACAAGAACAAAGTTTGTGTGAATAATGTTATGATTAAAATGAACAGATATAACCTACAAAAATCATAAATTAACATTTTCCCAAATTCACAAAAACCATAAAATTCACCCAAAACAAATGAAACCTACCTATAATAAGCAAAGTCTAGATAGAATTAAATATTATCCACACTTAAATCATCAAATTCATATAATTAATTGTTGCATAAAAAAAGTCAAACAAAATTTGGTTATTATAAAAACAAAACAACAAATTTCAAATATTTATCTTAAAAAAATCCCTAAATATAAAATAAAACAACAAATTATTTTTGGTTGAGTTTTGTTTATTTAGGATACGTTTTGTTTATTCTAGGTATATTTTATGGTTTTTGTGAAAACAAATTTGTAGAAATAATATAATTTGAGGTTTTGTGGGTTGCAAATGTTAGGTTAACACACAAATTCTCCATGCTATTGCATTAAAATGCTCAATCAATGTAGTAAGATGACCATGCCAATATTTTTAAGGAAAATATTATCACATCATTCACATTTAATATTGTTCATAGTTTAATAAACTTTTAAAACCTTTATTATGAATAGTAAAAATTTGATTATTTTAACAAAAAAATTTAAAAGTTTCGTCTCTTCTATAGGGTAAAAAAAAAAAATGACCTCTTTAATGAAAAATATATGATAATTCGATATTTTTATATTTTGTCATATTAATGAGAAAAAGAATAAAGAGAGATAAAATACCATTATACCTTTATGAATTTAAGAGAGGTTGGATGGCATTAGGATTTTTTAGGTACTTGATTAGTTTCTCAAACAGTTGAGGGTGAGGTAATTATATAGACTTTCTAAAACAATGAAGGCAAAATGATTTTATTGTGAACTTACTGGGATTGAATAGGATTTTGGGTGGCAGAGAAAAACCAATGGCAGTATTCCATTGAGATAGGAGGTTTTAATACTCGGATGGAGCTAGCTAGGTATTATTTGGGTTGAGTTTAATTTGATAAGTACATAAAGGATTCAAGTTTGAGTTTGAACTTGATTAATTTGAATGTTATAAGTTTGATCTTGAGTTTGAACCTAAGAGTGAAAGTGAAGATTTGAGCTTGGCTCCACAAATTACATTAAGTATAAGATTTTAAATTTTTAGTTATTTATTAATATTAATTCAAATTGAGTCGTTATCTTGACATAAATAATTTATAACTCAAATCAAACCAATCAAGAACCAATACGATCAGGGTGAACTACAATCCAACCTTGATGCAATACAAAAAATAAAAAATTTTTAACAAGTCTTTGTATACAACGTGGAAAAACCACCATACCATATAGAAGTTTGGTATATTATTTTTTATTAAACCTTTTTTTATTTATAAGAAAAAAAAATTTGTGATTGTTAAGATTTAAACCTAGCATCTCATCTATTAATATAATGTAGGTATTATGAGGTTAAGTATATTTTTATGTTAAGAATATTCAGATTTTATATTTAATGATTAATTATGTAAAATTATTTTTAACATTTATTTAAAGTTCACAAGTTGTAATATATTATTTTAAACAAACAAATATGATCTTATATGATTTTGTGCAATCACCTCTTAAGAGCAAGGTTTTTTGTTCAATATTAATGTATAATTGTAAATTATAGGACAATGTTATGTTATTGAGGCCTAGACTAGTTTTCTTGGAGACTCTCGATTTAAAAACTATGATCTAACGGTTTAAAAGAAAGGTAACAATGTAATATTAACCCTCATAAAGTAACTCATGATCATGAATGGTTTCTCTAACAAAATTTGAGTTTTCTAATGATAGACTTTGGTTTAATTGTGCCTCTAAAGGATAGTTTGAGTGGTAAAGCGCAGTATACTAACTCTAATTAAGGTAAGAGTTCAAATTTGATGAAAGTCATATCAAGCTCAAAAAACTCTTGATGTGAAAAGGGCAAAGGTTCCCCATCCAAAATCTAACTTCTGACTAGACACTGTTTATTCATCAAAGGAGGCAAATCTCAATCAACAAACCTAACCCTATTGTACTCATAACATGCTCAATGAGATCATATAGCATGCTTGACAAATATGGATGAGAAAATTGTAATACTCTTCAAATTCATATCATATTTCATAAATGAGGTCAAAGAAATGCCCGACCCAACCAAGCCCATAATGAACACACCCTTTAATTCACACAAAACTTTCTCTATAAATAAAAGTAAATGCATTCAAATAATAATAATCAAAGGAGGAGGAGAAAGAAAACTCCCACCATGTTAGCAATTACAAATTAAATAAGCTTGTAATTTTGCATGAAGATTGAGGCATAAAGAGAGTTATAAATTTTAAAACATAAAATAAACCTAGCTAATTCTCATCTTCTTTGCCTCTTCATCTCTTTCTCTCATTTTCTTTCTATTAAAACCAAACCATATCAAACCAAACCCATCTCATTTTAATAGAACTTTGTTAGTTTACTTGCTCTATTTATTTTTTTTATTTTTTGTTTTGGGAAGGTATGTTTTAGCTGAAGATTTTAACCCTAATTTTCACTTAACTTCAAAAAACTAACCTCTTGCTTAGCTTCCAAGCCACCCTTTTCTTTCAAATTTTTGGCAGAGATGATGGGGGCTTTGTTCCTTAATTCTCTCTCAATATCTCCAGATAAATCAGTCAAAATCATTCGAAAATGTGAGCCTCATTTGAGGAAGAAGACAAGTGTTCGTGTTGTTTCTTCAGTTTTGGTTAACAAAGATCATAATAATAGTAATAAAAACAATGCAGCTGTTATGGATGCTGGAAGCTTGGTTTTGTCTGCCAATGGAAGCAGTCAAACTGAGCTTGTTGTCAAAGATTTGGTGCCTTGTAAAAATGGTGCTGCTACTTCTTCTCTTGTGGAGCTGCAGAATGGGATTGGTATTATCAAGTTTCTTAGAGGAAAAGGCTTCTTTGTTACTGGGGCAACTGGGTTCCTAGCAAAAGGTACTAATGCAAACAATCATTCTCCGGTACCTTTAATTTTTCTTTCTTTTTTTTTTCTGATATTTTATTTTATATAATGTTACATTAACTAGGTTTTATTTTTGGTTTCTGGGTTTAAATAAATGCACAGTTTTTATAGAGAAGATACTAAGAACAGTGCCTGATGTTGGAAAGATATTTGTGTTGATCAAGGCAGAAAATGAAGCTGCTGCAATGGAGAGACTGAAAAATGAAGTATGTTAGTTAATTTATTAATGTTTAAAGTGAAATATTATTTTGTTTCTTTAGTTTATAATAATCCATTGCTTAATTGATTTATGTTTTTGTTTTAGATAATTAATTCAGAGCTCTTCAAGTGTCTTCAACAGACCTATGGAAAATCCTACCAAGCTTTCATGTTAAACAAGCTGGTTCCTGTCGTGGGAAATGTTTGTGACTTTAATCTAGGATTGGATGGAGACTCTGCTGATATCATTGCAAAAGAAGTGGACATAATTGTAAACTCTGCCGCTAATACAACATTTGATGAAAGGTTATGACCCTAATTTATTTTCAATACACTATGTACACAGTTTTAGAGACAGTCAACATGCATCAACTTCAATTCGGGGGCAGACCGGCTGTCCCTTGAAGTTCACTTTACACTTAAGCCTTAATGGATGTGGCATGACTACACCTGTTGAATTGAAGAGTTTTTTTTGTGCTAAGTTGATGATGAATTATGATTCTCATAGCTTTCATATAGATATAATTTTTATTGTGATATATAGATATTGACTAATTTAAGATTTTCAGGTACGATGTTGCAATTGATATCAACACAAGAGGACCTTGCAATCTAATGGAATTTGCAAAGAAGTGCAAGAAACTTAAGCTCTTTGTGCAAGTTTCAACAGGCAAGTATAATTAAAAAACTTCACATTGATTTTAAATTTAATAAAATTTTCTTATTAAAATTCTTCCATGAACAGCTTATGTAAATGGGCAGAGACAAGGAAGAATAATGGAGAAGGCATTCAACATGGGAGATAGCATAGCAAGAGAAGATGTTACCACCAAGGCTGCAACGGCAAGATTTGTACCAGCCTTGGATGTTGAAAATGAAATAAACTTGGCTCTGAAATATTCCAAGCAAATCTCTCAAGACAATGAAGCAACTCAAAAGATGAGGAAATTAGGTTTAGAAAGGTAATTAATTTTGCAGTTGAAAATAATTGGCAAGTCAACACAGACTAAGTTTTGATTAATTGAAATGAAATCAGGGCAAGAAAATACGGTTGGCAGGACACCTATGTGTTCACAAAGGCTATGGGAGAAATGATGATTAATAACAGGAGAGGTGACATTCCGGTGGTGATAATTCGGCCTAGTGTTATCGAAAGCACTTTCAAAGAGCCATTCCCTGGATGGATGGAAGGAAATAGGTATGTATATATGTATGTATTTGATTCTGGACTTTTTATTACATGTTCTAAGGAGATTTTTGTGTAAATTTTCTTTGGGTTCTTAGGATGATGGATCCCATAGTTTTATACTATGGAAAAGGGCAGCTCACAGGGTTTCTAGTTGACCCAAATGGGATACTTGATGTAGTAAGTATACATACTTGATCATATGATGCAATGATCTATGTCAGAGGATAACATTATTCTTGAAAAATAACTACGTTTACCTGGCCCGCAGGTCCCGGCTGATATGGTTGTTAATGCAACATTGGCAGCCATAGCAAGGCATGGAATGATTCAAAAACCGGATATAAAAATCTATCAAGTTGCTTCATCTGTTGTGAATCCGCTAGTTTTCCAAGATCTTGCTAGGCTTCTCTATGCACACTACAATTCCTCACCATGTGTAGACTCAAAGGGCAGGCCGATTCATGTTCCTTCAATGAAGCTCTTCAGCTCCATGGAAGATTTCTCCACTCATCTTTGGAGAGATGCTACAGAGCGAATTGGGTTAACATCCGTGGGCTCAATGAATGAGAAACTGACTCAGAAACTTGAAATGATTTGCAAAAAGTCAGTTGAACAAGCAAAGTACTTGGCTAGCATATACGAGCCATACACATTTTATGGAGGAAGGTCAGCAATTTCTCACAATGAAACAATACAATTGGATATTATAAAGTATGGGCAAGACTACAATACCAGGGTAAAGTTACCACCATGTGAACAGTTAGATGGTTATTCCAAAAAAAAAAAATGGACACCCTGACAGTTCAGATGGACGGTAACATTACCCCGTCACTGCAACTAATGTGGATTTTTTTGAGTTGAATTGAAGTACACAGTGCCAACCAAGAATCCAACTCAATCCAACAACTGTTAATTACAGGATAGATGATACAGAATATAATCTTTTTCATTTCTTTTTTTGTTTTCGTAACTAATGCATTGAATCAACAATTTTCAGGTTTGATAATAGCAATACACAGAGATTAATGGAGAACATGTCAGAAGAAGAGAAAAGAAGTTTTGGATTTGATATTGGGAGCATAGACTGGAAAGATTACATTATAAATGTTCATGTTCCAGGCTTAAGGAGGCATGTCATGAAGGGAAGAGGGATGTGTAGCTAAATTTCTATGCAGCTTGTTTAATAAATTAATTAACTAATTATCAAAAATTAGGAGTACTTTCCAGTAATTGTAATAAGTAAATGCTCTTTAGTTTCTATATTTTCTTCTATAATCTCCTTAAAATCCTATATACCCAGACAAGGAACTGTTTCCCTTTCATGTAGTAGCCTGTGTTGTTAATTGTTCCTATGAATTAGAAGATTTGATTAAACCTAGAGTTTGATTTCTTCATGGAATTTTAATTAGGTGCGAGTACATCTCTTCATCCAGTAGTTATGAGCACAAGAAGATTGAAAAAGCAGTGCTCATGCACGGTAAAGAGTGCAAGAAGGAAATTCACATCTGTTTGAGCATTATTTTGGACATAGAGTGAAGGAAACATGAAATGAGAGAAGAAAGTCGCTTAATCACCAAATAAACACCTGGGGCAGTTGCATTGAAAGCCAAACCCTTCAGCCAGGAGAGTTTGCCGTGCGTCATGACCCATACTTGCATCAATATAGCATATGCGAAGCTCTTCCCCTTCAAATAACCAACAGAAATGGTAATTTATGGATGTTGCAGACTGATTAATTTTGCACAAACATGTTTGAAAACATATGTTCTCGTACAAATTTAGCAGCCATAAATAAGTTGCAGTTTCTAATGACTGAAACCATTGATTTATCAAATTAGATACCCCAAAGAAGTTTTTGTCCTTTCATCCAATCAGGCAAACAGATTTGTAGATAAAGCATTTCATAACATGCAATAGCAAAAAGGCAATTTAGATCTAATGTGAAAACTGCAGTGCAAAGACAAACCTGCCTCAACGTCACGAAGGGCCTTCAATTTTGCATCTGCATTGTCTATCCATATAATGTGTGCATTTGGATCTGTAGTCCAAAATCCACTAATTCAGGTCCATTTCTACTTGGTTTCTTTTCTTAGTAGTGACTGTTCCTAATATTCCCCCTCTCATTTATCCATGCAAGGAAAAATAGCATAATAAAATAACACTGCTGTAAAACTCCGCTTACAAGGTAATATAAGCCTTTCAGGCAGAAGGTCACTAAATTAAAATAATTTATTGTGGAAAATAAACAAACAAAAATGGAAGGCACTAACCACAATCATGATTGTAAAAAGATGGAAGCATATAAACAGCATTCCCAACCGCAACTTCACCGTCTATAGAGGCTGCAGCTGATGAAAGAAGATCTTCATACAATCCTCCAGCCAATTCAATACGAAATGCATTGATACGAATCCGTGCCAGCACACTAATGTACCACTGCTTGTTTAGGACTTGTAATGTCAAAGACAACTAGTTAATAAAAGAAAGCCATAGAACCACTGAATTGCAGATAAAAAAAATGGAGACATAATGATCAAGTAATATAGAGGATACATGTCAGCTCTTCATCCATAACATCTGCCTTCTTCAGGGCACTCCTTAGCAAATGAAAGCCCTCTTCCATCTGAAATTATCACATGGATAAAACAGCATCAGTCATCTTAACACTTTAACACCATAAGAATTCAAATAAGTACAGGCAAAAATCCCAAACCAATTGGCTTGTCTTAGCTATCTATCTATTAACCCACACCTTATTATCATCTCATTATTTCATCCATTATCATAAATCATGCATCACAGGAGGTGCACTAACAGCAACCATTGCAACTCGTATCAACTCTCATGCCAACAAGAAAACACATGGAAAATACAGAATGACTAAAAGGAACTATTTATCAGACGACAAATAAAAGTAGGTTTTCAAGCTCCATTACTTGTGTAATAAAGAAACCAATCACTTTCCTAGATTTTTTCTAATTTATGATTTGTGTATGACTTTTTTTTTTTATTTAACTAAATTTTACGGTCACCATGATTGAATTTTCACAATAAGTTTCTTACCTTCGAAATCATCTTTGGAGATAATCTAGCAGGTTGAAGTATGTGAGTACTGTCAGTTGATACAGATCCTGATATAATCATGCAAGCCAACCGCTTGACTAAAAGAGGGTACTTCAATCTCTGGCTCCTATATAGATAGATAATTAGAAACATACATTTATACACACGTACATACATGTATATATATAAATGCATATGTAAATATAAGCATTTGAAACTACCAAACTAGAGTGTTGAAGGCTAGCAAAACCAACAGAGAACAATCATATACATCTATCACCCTTCGAGAAAATGAAACTGGTAAAGTAGTGTTTTTAAAAAACTTCCATACCAGCAATAGTCATCAAAGGTGGACCAATCTACTCTTCTCTCAACATCATAAAAAACCTGAAAAATAGAAGTGCATAAACACAACTTCATTAACAAGTAAAAAATCACTCGCTGGAAACCAAAACTCAACTTGTTTAATGTTAAGAGCTATTCATCTTCAGTAGACTTAATTATGGCTTATATCATAATGCAAACAAGACTCAATGATGATACCCAAACTGGTAATGCTACTGGAATAATAATGTTTTAGATATCATAGACAATTATTCAGCTTATTTTATATATTACAGTTACTAAAACATTATGAAATGAAACCAAAACATTATTAATCACACCGAAAATTTCACTATGAAAATGTAATCTGCCTTTACCATAACACAACCAAAATATTAACTGACATTACTAGGCCAATATCTAACTATAACCAAAACATCTGCTGATAATATTACCAATACAATACCATAGCATGACCCTCGAGCAAAATCAGAGACAGCCAGTCAGTGGGGGCTCATGCCCTAAAGTCAGTGCCTTTTAGTTTGTGATTTCAATGATAAACACCCTTTAATTTTTTTTATAAAAGAAGTACCAATACATACTGCCACCATTTTTTTTTATTAAAACCCGAGTATAATTTAACCTTGCTCTTTTTCTCTTTACGTCCTTTATTATTGAATATATAGCATAGTAGCAAAATGCAAAATAACCACGTTTTTAATAAATCGGGAACAGTTCTTCTTTTTACATCATTTTCACGAAATTATCTTCATTTTCTCAAAATAAAAAAAAAATATATAATTAATCTGTGTCTCATGCGTATAATCTATATGATCAATATTTTTTATTCTTAATCTAATAATTTTCATATTTCAATTCTTTTCTTTTAAGTTGCCCCACTGAGCAAAATCCTGACTTAGTCTCCGAGTGCAATCAACAGTTTATTAACTAATTTAACGAGTACATTGTAAAACAGCTGCATATTTTAAGTAATTTACCCTAATTCTTCGAGAAGCATAACTTCAAATATGTGGTGGTCACCTTACCAAAAACAAAAGATACGCATAAAAAACAAAATGAAACCCCGTTATACCTTAGAGCTTTCCTTACACTCTTGACTACAGAAACGAGCATTATGAGCTTCAAAGTCGGGTGAATTTGAAGTAATCTTTCTGAGACAAAGATAACAGACGCTGTTGAGTGAAGGGAGAGAAGGGTGGGAGACAATGGGCTTGGCTGTGTGAATTAGATCACCGGCGCAAATTCTCCGAGTGGCGAACACGCCTCGTCCGGCTGAGTCAGTGAGCGCCACCTGGATTGGCGGCGGCAATGGCGAGGGAGAGGGCGAGGATTGAGTTGTTGCGGTGGTGAAAG
This sequence comes from Anacardium occidentale, assembly GCA_026122585.1. Lineage (NCBI taxonomy): Eukaryota > Viridiplantae > Streptophyta > Magnoliopsida > Sapindales > Anacardiaceae > Anacardium > Anacardium occidentale. The sequence continues at coordinate 163,108 of JAJEJH010000267.1, forward strand.
AAGAGGAGCGGAGTTTTGTCGTTTGTGAATGAAAATGAAGGTTTTGAAAGCGGGAAAGCCAACGGCTATAACGGCTTAACCACATTTTCTTTGGAAGTGAAGGAGCGCTATGAAGGTCAATCCGCAGACCGGCTTCTGCAACGTCCTGAAATCTTTGGCGGTTGATGTTAAACACGGTAATATACCAAAATTTTAAAATCAAATTCAAACTACTTTAAATTTTAAGTCAAATTAAAAAATATATATATTTTTGTTTTAACTTAAATTAAAATTTCAATTTATTAAAAATTATTGGCTTCTAAATATTTTATATTTAATAAATAATAATTAAATTATAATTATTTAAAACATAAAATAAGTGTGTGAAATGAATTTGAAATCTTTTAAATTGATCAAATAAATAAAAAATAAGTGAAATTTAATTACTTATTAAAACTTTTGCTAAAACAGTTTCATATATATATATATATATATATATATATATATATATATATTTTTTTTAAATATGATTTTTGATTTTATTTGGTTTATTTGGTTTGAAAACCATTCAAACCACAACCCAAACTGAAAAAACAGTTTAAAAAAATTTCAACCAAAGGCAAATTATTTTACAAATTAAATTAAATTGTAATTTTTAAAAGACTTGGTTCAGTTTGATTTTATAATTTGAACCGAATTATACATACCCCTATTAAATAGTAAAATAAATAAATGAAATATAATTATGATTTATTTTCTAACTGCCATTTTAAATCTCATCCAAAATAACTAATTAAATAAAAAAATCTTAATCCAAAATGTATTTTTTTTAAATGATAGATTATTGTATGGAAATAAAAAAAAAAAATGCAGTGAAATTTTCATGAGTTAAATAAAATTTTAGGCATATTTTTTGAGTTTAAATAACATTTTTAAATATAAGGAAGTTTGGTAAATTTTTCGTTAGTATTTAGTGGTGTGTTTGCAAAATTTAGAAGCTAAGTGGCTAAATATAAAAAAATTGTAGCCTAAAATCTAGGTAATTTACAAGTTATTTCTAAGATTTTAAAGTTAGGGAGTGTATAAAAGATTTTAATGAAGTAAGATTTATAACTTTTAAAGGTATATTAAATTATAAATATTTCTCGTATTTTATAAATTTTGCAATTTCAGGTGTCAACTGTCATATTTTAATATTAGAGAGGTTTAAAAAATTTTAAAGGTATAAATGTAAAATTTAAAGAGTTACGGATTATACAGAATTTAGTGTGAAATTTTTTACATAATTCTAAATTTTTTTAAAATTATATTTGTATTTATTCTAAATCAAATCATATTACTATACCAAGATTAAGCAAAATATCATAAGCTTGCAAAATGAATTTCATCTTCATATATTTCATCAAACAGAAGATGCATCAATTATATATACAAAAATTAACACAGTTACATATTTTAAAAAAATATATTAATTTATATTTACTAATTTTTTAAAAGGTATTTAAAATGTATATATATAAATAAGTTTATTACTCCCTACATTTTTCAGCAATAAAAGATGACAAACTATTTATTTCCCTTCCATTAAAATCAGCTTGCATTCCATACGTCTGAAAAGTTGGCTTTCGCTAGTTTTGATTCAATCCAATCCTCCTAGGTGAGGGGTGTGTGGCTGTGTTCTCTCTAAAAGAAGTAGAACATATTTGCACAGAACTAAGATGTGATCGAAAGCTTGAAATAAGTTGATAGGTTATAACTTGTACTAAAGATCTAGTTTAAATGCGTACAGGAGCCTAAAATCAGCAAATGCAATGCTTCCATAAAGCAAGAGTCTACATATTAACTTTTTATCGTCCCTGTTTTAAGTTGGGTTCAGCTTATTATCATATCTTCAAAGCATGAGAAATTAATCATCCAACCTACTAAACTCATGTATTATATTCTATGCTTCGACTCCTACTCCTGCTCCTCCTCAAGTAAGGTGGTGACCTGGAGTATGATCTCTCTCTGTACTTTCTGTCTCTAGGTGAAATTGACCTGCATGCAACAAAAGGTATTTCTTCCTGTAAATTTCTTGTCTTAGATTGGAAAGAGAACAAAGAACTAGAAATTGTATAGTAGTAATAACCAGAAAGATAGAACAGAGAATTTAAAATACCTTGAGTATCGCCTTCCCCTAGGAGAAGGGGAATAGTAATCTGGACTACGAGAATAACTCTGTATATAACGTGGTGATCGGGAATATCCAATCGGAGACCGCCTTCGATCATATGAAGGACCCCTGATAAGAAAACATTTATTCATTGAAAACACCTCAACCAAATCATAAAAGTCGCTGTAAGGTTTTATTTAAATTAAGAAAGCTTCCACATCTAAAAGAGTTTAAAACAGAAAAACCAACTTATTATTTTTTTTTTCAATCAAAACAAAGTACCTATGCTTACCTAACTCGTTCCCTTGCTCTCATTTCTGAAGGTTTTTTCCTGTTTTCCTCTGCAAATACCACAGTCAATTCTCTGCCAAGAAGTACATAACCATCCATATGATATTTGGCATCAGCAGCATCGGCGGGATCTAAATACTGCACAAAACCAAATCCGCGAGGTTCCCTGCCACAGAAAGATATTAAGCATCACAAAGTTAACAGAAAAAATGCAAAGAAATTTAACGTATATTGCTGATAGCCAAAATCACAAACATGATCTTGACTCCAGAGTATTATGGGATGTCATAATAAGCACAAGCCCATACTCACACTATTCAACAAAAACAATCATATGGCAGCTAACCTTGTGAGAGCCAAAAATCTAATGAGTTGACAATTCTTCAAGACTTGAACTTCTTCAAAATGTATTCAAACCCACCCTTCTTCCCATCTTGATGTACATTAAAATCATCTTGAACAGTACTCTTGTTACTTGAAAGTGTCTTCAACAGAGTACTCTTATTACTTCAATGTTCTCTTCAACACAGTTCTTTATTACTTCATTGGTATCTTCAACACTTCCAATAAACACAACCAAATTCCCATAAACCAGTAACAGATGATGAAGGAACAACCCCCCCAAAACACTTAAGTTAGGCAGGAGGGAGACAGACAAGTTCACACTCTTATTGCACTACATTCACTAATAAACAGAAAAACTATACGGGCACAACAACAGACATAATTACCCAGTGTAATAGTCTCGTGGCAAGTAAATGTCCTTCAGATGACCAAACTGCCCAAATGGTCCACGTAGATCTTCTGGCCTGCAAATACATATGCTTATCAGTTTGATGGATAAAAAGATAATCTATAAAACATATATTTGCCAATTACCACTTCTGATTGGCTTACATAAACAACAAAAAAAAATTTCTAACTTTCCACACAAAAAAGATACATTACAAATGAAACAAACCATATAACCACACTACCAGGTTCAGCTTCCAACTTTCAGTTTAAATTAACCAAGCATAAGAAAAAAACAAAGAATCCTTATCCACGAAATATGACAAAAGTGATAAACCTACACCATCTATCACACTATCGGAATACACAACACATTTGAGCGGTTAAAATAAGGATTGCATTCCAGAATGTCCATTTTTAATAAAAGCTGAAACAGTGAGAGGCAATATCTACATCCCAAACTAGCGAATAGCAGGACCAGTCACAAGTACAAACCTGCAGTCATGGCGTAGGTTCCGGACCAGAAGACTGGTAGGCATGTCCCTACCACGACCTCCATAGCGACCCCTGGGGCTAGGGCTGTGATGTCTCCTGCTAAAACCCCTTGGCGGACTGTAACTGTAGCTTCGACCCCTCATTTTCCCAAAATATCACAATCTGTGACCAGGAAAAAACTACTTAAAATAGCTCATAATGTCTGATAAAACACATATTTTTACTTTCAACAAGATTAGAATTCATTCAACATTACACCCATTAAAAATTCTGATAGTAAATCTGCCTAACACGATAAACAAAAAAGGCTTTCTCAGTAGACATAAATTTCTCACTTCAATAGTTAATTATTAATGCTCTATTAAATTCAATGATAAATCCAACACAAAAAACTAACAATTACCAGTCAAAACTATGTTAATTTTAGCAATTTGCCCATTCATCAGCCTTACAACTCCTCTCAAGGGTCTTGAATGATCACAATAGTAATTTCAATCAAAGAAACTTGCATTCTCAAAACTCCTTTACTTTCAATCAAAGAAATTTTCACTTCACAAAACACAATCACAAACAGGAAAGAAAATTGACATTATATATCAAGCTGATCATAGTAACAAATTAAGTAGCAAACGAATTAACTTCCATTCCTTCATTCGATCTTGAAATCAATTCAGATAAAATTAAAGAAAATTCCAAATGAACAAATCATCCCACAACAACACAATCAAATTAAATATACCCATGCATTTCCAATTTTTACCGCTAAATCTTAAAATATAAGAGCAGATAAAATCTAAATTACTAATGAAATGTCAAGATTTTTAAAAAGAAATATGGAAATAATAATATTACCTCGGAATCACGAAATCTAGGGTTTGCTCTGAATCGTCTATCTTTTATATCCCTTTTCTGCTTTAAATAGTTCATTGTTTCGAGAAACTTCTCTTCATACTCCTTTTAGTGAGCTTTGTTATTTTAGCCGTCGATTTGTGGTGAATGTACGGTTAGGATTGGCTTATTGAGGTCCAGGCGTTTTTTTTTCCTGTTTTCTGAAGAAGAAGCCCGGCCCAAAACATAATAATTTTAAAACCCAATCCTGTTTGAATTAAAATTGAAGTTAGTGAAAAGAAATTTATTTTTTAACCTAAATTCAAAATATATAAATCAATCTTACGACATCTTTTTGAGGTTAAACAAAATTGACCATCAAAAGTTTTTGGACGAGAATGCTTATATATAAAGAAACTTTCAAATTTACATCAGAAATTGAGCAAGATTTTTAATATAAGAAAATCGCATGAATCAAGCACACGAAATGTAAGAATTACAATTATTTTTCGAGTGAAATCCAAAGTTTTTTATTATTAAAATGGCTAAAAAAGTAATCAAAACCTTCCTGATTAAGTTTTCTATGTAATAATGTGTAGATTGATGCATTTTGGCTATGATGCAAGCATGAAATAGTTATAAATGAAAATTTTTAATCAATTCATAATAAACTATTGGTATGAAGTGTTGGTATTGATTTGGTGCTCGAAAATCATTGTTTGATGGTTGGAGGATGAGTTTATGTGATTTGCACAATTGTCGTTTGGTGGTTGGAGGATGAGTTAATGTGATTTGCATATGGTTTGCAAATCACACAAACCTAAAGAAGATGAAGACGAAGTGCTTTGGTGAATTTCAAAGTTGGAGGGGTTGGGTTGTTTGCGAGAAAATATGAATTGGGGGGCTTTTAATTTGTCAAAAGTAGGTGGGGTTTTTAAAATTGTTTAGTTAAGAAGTGTCACCATATTTATGATACTAGGGGTTTTTTATATTTTTCATTGTAGGATTTTTTAAAGCATAATTTTTAAATTTTTTTATCTATTTTTCCAAATAAAACATGTATTAAAAAAAAAATTGACTTCTTAATGTGTAGTTTTTGAATTTTTCGTTTGTATTTAAAAATATATATATATTTTTAAGGTTTTATGTTATTATTTATTTTAAGAGTTTTTTAACAAGTAGTTTCACATCTTAGGTCTTTTTTTCAAATAAAATATATTTTATAATAAATGATATATTTCAAACATATTGGCCTATAGTTTTTGAAATTTTAATCTTTATTTTTTACTAAAAAGTAGAATAACATATTGTTAGGGTTTTGTAATGTTATTCATTTTAGGGTTTTTTGACGTTTCGAATTTTCAATTTGTTTTTATAAATAAAATATGCATTATAATAAATACCATATTTTAAATTTTTTTACGCATAGTTTTTGAATTCTTTATATCATGCCAAACCTACACGGGCATGTACTCTGCATACATGATCATGTGTCCTTGTGTTGTCAATGTTTTAGACTTTCAAAAGGTCATACGATCTTATACATAATACCTCTCACGAACACTATACGACCAAACATTTTTCCTTTTCACAAGCATGTGAACTTTTCTACACAGGCATGCACCCACTAATGATTATCATACACTTGCACCATTTGATGTGCATGGGAGGCCTGACAGTGGGTCTTCACTTCTTGTGACACATGATCATGTGCTTGACAATTGTAAGATTGTGCGTTCTGGCTTTTTGTTGCACGGATAACTATATGACTTAACCAACTCGTGTGTTTCTTTTATAGGATACACACGGTCGTATGTCTAGCCAAATTTGTAAAAACAAATTATTTTGTTTTGTTTTGTCATAATCATTTAATGTAAGGATAAGTTAATATTTTAATTTAAGTTTTTCATTAAATTAAAACTCACATAGGTCTAATAATCTCTTCATTTTTTATTGATAAAAAAACTTATGTTAAAATGCAATTAAAGTATATTACATAATTACTGCATGATTGTGTATCCTAATTTTTTATTGTACAGACGTCTACACAATTTAACCAACTTGTGTGTTCCTTTCGTAGAACACACATGGTCATGCAACCAAGACATACATGATCTTGTGTCTGGTCAAATCTGTAAAAACAAAATTTTTTGTTTTGTTTTATCATGATTATTTCATACAAAGACATGTTAAATATTTTAATTTAAGTTTTTCATTAAATCAAAACTCATAGGGGTCTAATACATTATATATAAAATGGATTGGCTAAAAGGTACCTACCTTAACATGTAGATATCATTGAATAGACATCAAGGTCTAGGGATTGTAGCATGTACATGTTGTGCTACATAGAATGTCTCACACTATATAAGACCATGGACTTCGAGAACATATATATATATATGTATGCGTATGTGTGTATGTATGATCTGTTTATTATTCTATATGTTAGTTGGTTTGAATGATTTAATTGACAAACAATGTTAATAACTATAAAAAGTAACTAATACATGCAAATGTATCAAAACGATTAAATAAAAGACATTAGTAACATTGCTCTAGATAATTGTCACAAGTACAATATTAATAATATTTGTTCCATATATTATGGTTTACGTTTTAGGTTATGGTTAGGGTTAGAGTTCATGGTTCAGGGTTTAAGTTTATATTTAAAGTTCACACTTCAAGTTTAAAGCTTGGTATTTATAGTTTAAAGTTTAAGGTTTATTTTTTCAGTTTTAGGGTTTATATTTTAATGTATAATATTTTTAGTTTACGATCTAAAGTTTAGAGTTTATTTTTTATAGTTTACAGTTTAGAGATTATTTTTAGGTCTATGATTTAGAGTTTGTGACTTATGAGTTAGAGTCTAGGGTCTACGAGATACAATATTTAATAAATATTAATTAATTTTTGTAGAGTAAATAATCGATTAACCCCTCACATAGTAGAATATTAATTGGCCCCTCATGTTGTCAAAATTTCATCATACCCATCCTAAAATTTACTATGTCTCGTAATTAATACTACAAAGAAATTTAAAAAGGGGTAGATATGATATTTGATCAATATTAATTAATCCCTTATATAATAAACTGTCAATATACCACTACATAAAAGATTTTAATTAACATGCATATGGTAAAATATTAATAAACCCTCATATGGTAAAATTTCTACATGCCTTTGCATGAAATTTTTTTTAATACTTTAATGATAAAATATCTTATACCCTTGCACAGTAAATAAAGGTAATAAAGGGTAAAATTGATAATAAATTTGACGTTTTGGTTAGTTTCATTTTACCGGTGAAAGAAGGTTTATTTTGGTTAACAATTTGAATTGTTTTGGGTCTTCTTAATTTATAATTTAGTTTTTTAAAATGCTAACATTTTAGTTGATTCACTTTGAACTACATTAATTGACAAAATAAACAGTTTAAAGAAATTGAAAACTATATTATATAAGAGATAGCATCGGGTTATCCAACGCTACTTACTTGATCAACCCCAAATAAGACGACTTTTGAATTATTTAAATAGATAAAGAGATTTTAAAGATTGTAATATGATTTAATGGGCACTATGGAAGAGATGACCCGTAAAACTTAACTGAATTGACAAAGTTGACGATAATTATTTTAATGACTTTTTAATAATATAAATATATTAATCAAATTTAACGTAACTCTTATCCTGTGAATAGGGATCCCTATAATTTTGTTTAGAAGGATAATTTTGTCATTTTTGGTTGTTTCAAATAAATGATGGCCAGTTAAAAGGCCTAAACGTTACACAGGGCCTAGATTGGAATTCTTCCAAGATTTAACCTAAAACCCTTAAACCCTAGCGTCTCTGCAGTGTCTATCACGAGACGACAACAAACTCGTTGTGAGCTCCGGGCAGACGTCACGAAATAACTCTAGTTGTGAATCTCTCTGAACTCTGAAGCCTTACAATATCTACAAAAGAATTACGATACAGTTTTGGAATCGAGCAATGGCGGCGACTTCTCAAAAATCGCAGAAGAGGAAGTCGAAAGACGGACCAAAGCTTAACAAGGTCTCGAAGAAGCCGTTCAAATCCTCGAAGAAAGAGCCGAATGACGCCGCTTCTTTGCAGTTTGCAGACGATGATGTTCCAGTCTTTCCTCGAGGTTGGGTTTTTTATATTAATTTTTTTATGTTCTAAATTCATTTGGTTAGTTAGTTTGAGTGTTATTGTGTGTGGATAGGTGGGGGGAGTACTTTGAGTCAAAGAGAGCGGGACGAAATCTATGCTGAAGTTGATGCGGAATTTGAGGCGGAGGGAAGGGGCTTAAATAAGAAGAAGAGGAAGATGCAGAAGAGTAAGGAAGCTGTTGATGATTTGGGTTCACTTTTTGGTGATGGTATTACAGGGAAACTTCCTAGATATGCCAATAAGATTACTTGGAAGGTACAAACCTATAGAGATGTGCTTCTTAATAGAATTTTGTAATTTTTCTGACATTAAAGCTATCAGCTTAAATTATTGGTTAGAATACTTAATTTTAAAGATGACAACTTTAGAAAGAAATACTAGGCAGAATGAAGATTATTATACCACTTACAATCTGAATTGTGAGGCTCGTATTTCTGCTTTTGCCGAGTGAAGGTTATTTAAATGGTCATTAAATTTGATTCTCTTCTATGCATTGCTTATATATTTCTGAAATTGAATGTATTATCGTCTAAGAAAACAAGGTTGTTTTTTTTTTTTTTTTTTTATAAGCAGGAGTTTATGTTGTATTTTTTTATGATTTTTTCTTCTGATGATTTCTAAATTTCAGTTGTGCTGTAAGTATTTAGTTACTTTCCTATGAGAAAGAAATGTAAATAGAGCACGGTTAATTTCTGAACAATTTTATTCTTTGAGTCTTTGTGTGTAATTTAATATTTAATTCCTTTGCCAGTCTAATCTGATTAGTTTTATTTCTTCATGTGGAATTTTCAATTTTTTTAGAAATTAATATCATGAACTTGATTGAATGTGACTTATTATTCCTCTGTGAGTTCCCAGAATATTTCACCTGGAATGAGGCTTTGGGGAGTTGTTGCTGAAGTAAATGAGAATGACCTTGTAATAAGTCTTCCAGGGGGCTTACGTGGATTAGCTCGTGCCACTGATGCACTGGATCCTGTTTTAGATGCTGAAATTGAGGTGTTTATGTGCTGTAGGTTATTATTTTATTATGATCTTTGTTATGCAACTGCAAAACCTCAATATATATATTTTTTGTTCAACAGGATAGTGATGGCAATCTCCTTCCAACTATGTTCCATGTTGGGCAGCTGGTTTCTTGCATTGTTTTGCAGTTGGACGATGACAAGAAAGAGAATGGGAAAAGAAAAATCTGGCTTTCTTTGCGCCTTTCTTTGTTGCAGAAAGGCTTTACCTTGGATGCCGTTCAAGAAGGAATGGTATGTAACTTGATTGTTAAAAGATCTAATCTGGTAATTTTGTTTCCTATAAAAATAAAGTTGAAGTTTTCTTTATTTATTCTCATGTGTCGAATTTTCAAGTTAATAGTTAAATTACATAGGCTTTTCTTCATAACATGAATTGAACTTAATTGGAGGAGAAAACTAGGAATAAAGCATGTTTATGTGGTGGATTGTTGGCCTGTTAATTGCATCTTTAAAACCCCCAAAAATGATACCAGGTTCTTGTCTGGTGCATTTTCGTTGGCGCTGACTCAGCATCAATATCTTAATTGGATTTTGGTATACATCATGTTTGCCATCATTTTTCTACTGGCCTGATGGAACTGGTTGATTAATTTTGCCACAAAACTGTGTGTGAGGCTGAGATTCTATTGAAATAAAAAGACTACTTAAACTGGTCTGGAAGCCATGGTGCTCAAAAGTTCCACTACACAAGTCTTGTAGCTCATTTTGACCTAGGTAGTTTACATCTGTTGTGCAGCTCATTTTGCTTACGTGAAGGAAGTATTTTAAGAGTGCAGCAACCATATTTGGACCCTTAAAAAGAACTGCTATAACGGTCTTGGTGTGATTATGGAAAATTAGATTTATGAGTTATTACTTGAAGTAGAATTCTGAAACATCATGACTATTTGTATATATATTTTGCTTGTGATGTGATATCCACCTCCATGCTTATTGCTTCAAAAAACTTGGCCTTATGCTTTTGACTTCCTTGATTAGCAAATTGCTTAAGTTGTATTTAGATGTTTTGTCACTAGGAGTTCAGAATGTATTGAGCTTGTTAGTGTTCGTCATAGTATAATTTTTCTCTAGTTACAAACTGGTTTAGTAAAAATATATATAGTGATTAATTTAGCAATTCAAGTGCATTTTATCCTGCGAATATTGCATTTAGTGTCAATTTACAGAGAATGAACTTATGGTGGTGATAAACATGCAGTTGTATTATGAAGGACAATATGTCATCACATGCTGTGTAGATTAATTGGAATATAGCCTTTCATAAAAATTTTATATTTTTTTATGGATTGGATAATGTATCTGTTGTCCTATGGTTTCCCACATCTCTTTGTATTTATGATTCATTTGATTATTGATTGCATTCATAATTTTGTGTAGATTTCTCTAACCAGATTTTTTCTAACTCTGTTCCGTTACAGGTCCTTACTGCATATGTAAAGAGCATTGAGGATCATGGTTACATTCTTCATTTTGGATTGCCATCTTTTACTGGGTTTCTGCCAAAAAACAGCCAAGATGGTACATATACATTAACTTCTTTGTCATTGCTGTAATATTGTGTCTCCGCTTTTGTATGTAAGAAAGAAAAGGTTAAAAGTCCTTCGACAAATTTATTTATTTCTTGCTTTTTGTTGTTTGTTTTGTGGAGCATAGACTGTTTCCAAGTCTGTAAATACAATTTGGATTATTCTGTGTTTTGCAATGTCCAGATAGTTTTTCCTTGAACTAAGTTTTCTTGAACTCCACTCGTAGGCCCTCTCATTTAGGCTGCTGTGCACGGTCATAAACTTTATGTGTTTCTTAATTACATATATTTTCTTGCAAATACTATTTAGATTGTACTACCATTTTGTTTTTAGATTATGTTCTTTGTTCTTCTTTGTTGTTTTAACTTCAATGTTAAGCTGTTTCACATCAATCATATTTTGTATCTTGATATCTCATATTTTGATTTTAGATATTATTGATCAGGCTCATTTTTTATTTTCTTTTATTATTCTTGGTCCCCACAGAGAGCAGGGGGATTGAAGTGAATCCGGGGAAACTTTTACAAGGTGTTGTTAGAAGCATTGATAGAACTCGTAGAGTGGTGTATCTGAGTTCTGACCCAGATACAGTGTCTAAATGTGTAGTATGTTCCTGCCATTGCTTTTTTTTTTTTTCCCCTCATTGCCTTCACTATCTTCCACTGTTTTCCTTATTTAACATTCTTCTGTTGTACTCTTATACAGACGAAGGATCTTAAAGGTATTTCAATTGATCTTCTGATTCCAGGCATGATGGTCAGTGCTCGTGTACAGTCAATCCTTGAAAATGGAATAATGTTATCATTCCTCACATACTTCACTGGAACTGTAAGGGTTCCTTTCCCTTTTCTCTCTTCCCCCTAATCCCTTATACCCCTTCTCTCTCTCTGTTTTTTCTTTGCTGTGTAGAGTCATGTTACCTTGTCCTTTAATTGATTAATTGAGTTTCCACTCCACTGGTTATGGATTTAATTTTCATATATTCTTTTCTTCTTGTATTTTTATTTCAAATCTTTCAATAGTATAAAGTTTGGGTCATGACTCTACTGCCTGGGAATATCTTTCTCTATTTTTTCTTCCTATCTTTGCTTATATATTTTCCCTTTAACTAAACAGGTTGACATATTTCATTTACAAAATACATTCCCTACTACAAACTGGAGGAATGACTACAATCAAAATAAGAAGGTAGTTGTTGTAGCAATCATATTGCTTAGTTCATTCTTTGCAGTATTGCCTTCTGGATTTTGATGATTGTAAAGCTTATTTGCCCTATAGTAACTTCGTTTGCCAGGTGTTTTATCAGCTGTGTTACTGGCACTGAACTTTAACTTTTATAAATTTAATTCAATAATGCGTATCTTATATGTTCAGGTTAATGCTCGAATATTGTTTGTTGATCCCTCCAGTAGAGCTGTTGGGTTGACCTTGAATCCACATCTTCTTCACAATAAAGCTCCTCCTTCAGTAAGTTCACTATGCAACTTATTGAAATATCATTCTCACCCATTGGTGTTACTTGAACTTTCAAATAGAATTAGTGTAATCTGGTTTGTCACAACTCCCTGTACCTAATCATTACAACCTAGGTTGGGGAAAAGAAATTAGGTCATAGCATGGAGTACTCTAATTTACTAAATAGTGGGCATTAGTGCTGGAACTTCTTCAACTGATTATTACAATATTATGTATATTGTGAAGACCAACCTTGATTGAGATAAGGCTTATCTGTTTAACAATCTTGGTGCAGGTTGAGCCTGTCTCAATTTCTTTTTCTCGTGACTATTTTTGTGGTTTCATTGGAACCTTTCTATTTGGTGAATAGAATATTCTTATGCGCACTCTTAACTTTCTTGGCTTATGTGCAGCATGTTAAAATTGGAGATATTTATGATCAGTCTAAAGTGGTTAGGGTTGATAGAGGCTTGGGTCTTCTTCTTGACATTCCTGCCACTCCAGCATCAATTCCGGCATACGTCAGTGTATGTGTGATCCGTGGTTGGTTGTAGTTAGGCATCATATAAATTACTGTTCTGCCTCCCTGGTAGTAACCCTTTTATGCGTTTCACTGCAGATATCTGATGTTGCTGAAGAGGAAGTGAAGAAGCTGGAAAAAAATTACAAGGAAGGAACCTGTGTTCGTGTTCGAATTCTGGGGTTTAGGCACTTGGAGGGGCTTGCAACTGGGATTTTGAAGGTTGCCATTTCACTTTTATAGGGCACTTTGATGAGGAAATGCATCTCTAATTTGAAAATAGTAATTCTATAGAATATAGACAATATATGATCCTTTGCATACAAGTAAAATGCAAGTAGTTGACTATCAATGTAGAAATTTATCTATCCATATTATGAGTTCCACTCTCTTGACACGGTTCTTTTTCTGCTTAATAAAGATGGTAAAAAATATACCACTTATAATGCAAACTTCAGTTGGAATTATAGCTGCACTTTCACAAGGAGAGCTCTATATAGCTAAAGAGGATCTCCTATAGCTCTTTTCTTTATGGTGACTTCCCATTGCATTTGGCAAATTTTTTACTCTGAGAAAATTATATGCTTAAGGCAGATGTGATTAATCAAGGGGACTATATATCCTAAGTTGTTATTTTATAGAGTTTCTCTTTCTTTGTCCCCTAGCTCAAACATAATAACCTTGCCTAGAAATTTAAAATGAGGTAGAAAGTAAGGCCAGAGTTTGACCCTGCCTGGGGTCTTGCATTTATCTTCCAATAAAGAAGTAACTGTCACATTGTGTTGCATGTAATACCATAATCAAATTAAAAGTTTTTCAAGGGCAGCCGTGTTTATGCATCTTATTAAGTTATTTTTGTTGAGAAACACACCAGTAGATGTATTTTAAAGAAGCAAGTGAAAGACATATTCAGTTGACCATTACCACCTATATCATAGTCTTAGTTTTCCTGGCCCTTGATTATTGTATCTCTTTATAGATCTTTGCTCTAGTTCTTGATCTTTGTCTCTATTAGTTAAAAGTAATGTGGTAGTTCTAGTAGATATGCATCTTCATTAAATATCTGATTCTCTTTTTGTCTTACTATCATTTAATTGTGTAGGCAAGTGCTTTTGAAGGACTAGTGTTCACCCACTCAGATGTCATACCTGGGATGGTGGTGAGGGCTAAAGTGATACACGTTGATAGTTTTGGCGCTATTGTGCAATTTCCTGGAGGTGTAAAGGCACTTTGTCCACTGCGACATATGTCAGAATTTGAAATTGTGAAGCCTGGAAAAAAATTTAAGGTTATTTCCTAGCAAATGGCAACATATTCTTTTCCATGTGTATGTTGAAGTGATTTTATAAAGATGGTTCATGTTTTGATTGATTCTTGATTAGTAATTGCTAATAAATTAAAAGCTGTGCCCTTACTTTTCTTTCCCATGTCATTGTCCAGGTTGGGGCTGAATTGGTGTTCCGCGTGCTTGGTGTTAAATCAAAGCGGATTACAGTTACACATAAGAAAACACTGGTATGTTTTTTCTTGAATTCTGTTTTCTTCAGCCGCATAGTTTGGATTAAGGCCATATGAGTTACAAAACTTTTCTGTGCCTAGTTTAAATGAAACTGAGTGAATTTGTTATGTTATCGCTTATCGACCAATTACAATAAGGTATTCAATTTTTCACCACTTTGCATATATGTTTCTCTAATCTTATGTTTTATTTTTCATATCCTTTGTGCATAGGTTTTTCTTTTCACACATTTTGTGATTTTTTTGGGTTTGAATTTGAAAAAATTACTTTGATTTGCTAATGGTCTTGGTGTTAAAGTTTTTTAAGTAAAACTAAAACTTCCTATTACTTTATCCTTCATTGTAAGTATTCTTTTGTACTAAAAGTCCACATGTTCGTTATTCAAATCAACAATCTATATGTGCTGTACTTTGTTAGGATTGAATTAAATAATAACAATAATAATAATAATAATAATAATAATAATAATAATATTAGGAAAATGTTTGATTTGATTAAAATATTTAATTAAGATAAAATATTTGTTTAGGATAATATTTTTAAGATTATGATAAAATAAATTATTTAGATAAGATTTGAATTTGAAAGTTAAATTTGAGCATATAAATAAAGGTTATGGGATTGAGGAAGGAGAGGAAAATATATTGTTGTTAGGGTATTTTGGGTAGTCTTTGGCTGATAGGGAGGCTACCGCTTTTGGGAGGAGTTGACACCTCTGGTTGGGAGGAGTTGAAACATGTGTTTACAACCAGAGGTGTCAACACCTCCCTATCAACCAACGGCTACCCAAAATAACCTATTTTTTCCTCTCTTTTCTTAATTCCATAACCTCTATTTTTGTACCTAAATTTAACTTTCAAATTCAAATCTTATCTAAATAATATCTTTTATCCTAATCTTATTCTAATCTTAAAAATCTTATCCTAATTAGATATTTTTTCCTAATTAAGTATTTTAATCAAAACATTTTCCTAATACACTAATTAATATTAATATTATTTATTTAATTCAATCCTAACGTAATCCTAACATTTCCTTTCTCTTTAAAACTCATCTTGTCATCAAGGTGGGAAAATTGGAAAAGCTCGTGTTCTTTTTTAACATTTCTTCCTATCCAGTTTGGAAATATCCTGCCCATTTTGCCTTTATCCTAGTTGTCATTGTTGGTCGGAAAAGTCAACCCTATATTGTCCATCGTGGCATCGTTCATCTTAAGCAACATTGCATAAGTTATGAACCTCAAGCTTGCAACTATTTCCTCGTCGAGGTCAACATCATCCATCGAGAATGTGTTAAGAACTCCAAATCCAGCCTCAACCTTGTCTCCTCTTCTTTCTCTTCAATTGTTGCTCTTTTTATGACTTCCTCGTCAGACAGCGGGGATGCTGGTTGAGCTTCGATCTGGTTGTCTTCCTCCTCAATTAATCCATTTTCATAGTCTCTTTCCATTCCTTTAGACATTGTTTCATTCCTTTAATTCCATTGGCTATATTATCCAATTTGAATTCCATGACTACTAACTTCTCAATCACTGTCTCCAAAATCTTTTTCACCCTGGATGTCAGTAATTTGATACCAATTTGATAGAAACCTAACATGAATTTTATTAATTTTAAAGAAAATGTTGTCAGCATCAAGAGGTGCCAACTCCTCCCTAGGCATATAGAGGTGCCCTTCCTTCTAATCAGCCCAAAAGGCTGCCCAAAATACCAAATAACAATCTTCTCTCCGCTTTTTCCATCCAATCCCCTCTTCTCTATAATGTGCTTATCTTATTCCAATCCTTATCATTCAATTACCAATTATTATCCTAATCAAACCAAATATATTATTCTAATTTAGACAAATATATTATCCTAAACAAATCAAATATCTATCATAATCAAATTTGTTAGGAACCTAGTTCAAATAGTATTAGTATTGAAAGAAAATGTGTTGGCAACAAGAAGTGTCAACTCCTCACGAAGGCTGTAGCCTCCCCATAATAAAATATATCCCAATAACAATATTTTTTCCCTCCCTTCCTTCAATCCCATAACGTCTATTTATTCTACTCAACTTTAACTTCTAAATTCAAATTCTATCTAAATAATTTATTTATCCTAATCATATACTAATCTTTAAAATCTTATCCTAATTAGATATTTTAATCAAATCAAACATTTTCTAATGTACTAATTAATATTAATATTAATATTATTAATAATATTTTCATTATTTAATTCAATCCTAACATGCAACATTATTGACAACACTTTTACAGGTTAAATCGAAGCTCGAAATTGTAAGTTCATATGCTGATGCAACTGATGGATTGATAACACATGGATGGATAGTGAAGATCGAGAAGCACGGTTGCTTTGTTCGGTTTTACAATGGAGTCCAAGGCTTTGCTCCTAGGCTAGTCTAAAACCTTTTGGATTTAATCTTAATTATTTTTGGCATTGAGCTTAAGTTTTGACTAGCGACATGTTAGAATAGGTTTATAGAATTATGCATTAGTTTATTTGATGTATGTTATTTGCTGATGATACATATTTTTGTTTAGTGAAACTACAATAGAGGCTAAAATTTTTTAGGTAACAATCTTTTATTTAACACGGCCAGAATAGAGGTTAATTTCATCAAATTAGGGTTAGAAAAAGGCACTATGTCTGAAAGGTGTTATTGTCACTGAATTTTCAATGTAGACTGAGAGCTTTGTTTTTCATGAATGTTCATGTATCCTGATACTCCTTGGAGGTTTTGGTGCCATATTTCAATTGCCCATAATAGGATGATGAAGATATTGGCTATGCTCTTTTGGGAAAATAAGATTATTGTCAATATTCAGCGGTTTACGAATAAAATTAGACTGCTTATATTTTCCTTGTTTGTGTCCTGCTGACCTTTGGAAGATTAGTTGATCATGTTTTTGATTGTTCGATGGCTGAGATGAGAGAAGATGCTGGCTATTGATAAGAGCCTTTATTATTTCTGTTAGAGATGTTGACATGTAATTAGATCTAGGAATCATGTAACAATCTTTTATTTAACAAGGCCAGAATAGAGGTTAATTTCATCAAATTAGGATTAGAAAAAGGCACTATGTCTGAAGGTGTTATTGTCACTGAATTTTAGATGTAGACTGAGAGCTTTGTTTTTCATGAATGTTCATGTATCCTGATACTCCTTGGACGTTTTGGTGCCATATTTCAATTGCCCATAATAGGATGATGAAGATATTGGCTATGCTCTTTTGGGGAAATAAGATTATTGTCAATATTCAGCGGTTTACGAATAATATTAGACTGCTTATATTTTCCTTGTTTGTGTCCTGCTGACCTTTGGAGGATTAGTTGATCATGTTTTTGATTGTTCGATGGCCGAGATGAGAGAAGATGCTGGCTATTAATAAGAGCCTTTATTATTTCTGTTAGAGATGTTGACATGTAATTAGATCTAGGAATCATGTCTCAAGAAGATGTTGTTTTTCATTTCTTGTTACTCTGTTTTTTTGGGTATGTCATCATTGCTCATTGATTGATTCTTTTTCATTGTAAAACAGATCTGAGCTTGGATTAGATCCTGGAAGCGAACCAAGTTCCATTTATCATGTTGGACAAGTTGTCAAATGCAGAGTAGTGAGTTCTATTCCTGCCTCACGACGCATCAACCTTAGTTTCTTAATGAAGCCTACAAGGTTTGCTTCACTACAATCTTCCTGATTTTACTTAGTTGATTGATCCATGTGTATCTCTTTTACACAGACTTTAATTTGCCACTTATTTGTATTTTGGTTTTGTCAATGCTTCATGCATCTATCATATAATTGGCCAATTTTGGTTCTATCTGAGAGTCTTATTCCAAGGGTAGAGGAATCTAACTGATTGGCTGCCACTATTCTAAAAACCTCCAACCATTTTGACAGTAGGAACTTCTGTAGTTATTTAAATGTTACAGAATAAGAGGGATGAAACATTTGCAGTAGCTGTAGCTCAGTTGTCTTTATGTTGTACAACTTTTATGTACCTTGTTAGAGTATCTTTCATCAATTGCTATTCTCATTTTAAATTTGAATATGAAATACAGGGTTTCTGAGGACGATTTAGTCAAACTGGGTAGCATAGTTTCTGGAGTGGTTGATGTAGTAACCTCCAATGCAGTTATTGTCTATGTTAATGCTAGGGGTTACTCTAAGGGTACAATTTCTACTGAACATTTGGCAGATCACCATGGTACACATTTACTTTGCCTTTATGAAGAATTTTCCAGTACAGCTGCTTTCTTATGGTATTTCCTGACTTCAGTTTCTGTTGACACAGGGCATGCTATTTTGATGAAGTCAGTCATAAAGCCTGGATATGAGTTTGATCGGCTGGTGGTCCTAGGTAATATTATTATATTTTGCACCTGATCTCTTTATACTGTTCCCCTAAGCGCCCTCTATTTCTATCCCTGGAATAGGATAAAACCTTATAAAATGCGTTTAGTACTTCTATTACAATTTCTTCAGAGACATGTTCAAGCAGAAGAGAGACTGTAAAGTGGGTTGATCTGATCGCTAGGTGAAGCAGGACCAATTCCAATAACATATATCCAAATTTTCTTTGTGGCTGGGAAACAGAGAAAAAAATTTATTTAGAAAAAAAAGTTACCAACCTAGAAAGGTTTTCTCCTTTATTCTTCAAAATTGAGAAGCTTCTGAAAAGGGTTTTATTTATTATTTTATATTTCTAGGTGATTTGTTTATAGAGTGTGAGCTGACATTTTTTAGTTTAGATTTTGAAACTTTTTGGACTTTTGGTACACCTTGTCTTTCTTTTGTGGAAAGCTTGTGCTGTGCTTGCTTTCTTGTTATCACATGAAGCTTTAGAGCACAATAAAGATTTGAAAAAGTTATTTTACTTTCTTTGTTGTAGATATTGAGGGCAACACCATGGTACTTTCTGCTAAATATTCTTTGATCAACTCTGCTCAACAACTTCCTTCAGATGTTGGTCATATCCATCCCCACACAGTTGTCCATGTAAGTAATCAAGGGTTTCTACTTATTTAATTAGTTGTTAATCTTGTTTTTCACAAAAAAAATTTCTCCATGCAATGCAGTCAGGATCTACTATTTTTACCTCACATTTGCAAATTTATTTATGTGAACCAGGGTTACATATGCAACTTAATTGAAACTGGTTGCTTTGTCCGCTATCTTGGGCGTCTAACTGGGTTTGCTCCTAGAAGCAAGGTAGCTTTTGCTTTTTTAGTTTTCTTATTGGTTCTACATGTTGTTTCAGTTAATTATTTAGTCATTTTTCATTTTCTTGTTTTTCTCTCTCTATTTTTAAGGCAATGGACGATCAGAGAGCCGACCCTTTGAAAGCTTTTTATGTTGGGCAATCTGTTCGCAGCAATATAGTTGATGTTAGTGAACTTCTTGAAGCTAAATTTCATCATAATTTCTAACATTTGATATTGTTTTGCTAAATTTCATCATAATCTGTGACCTTTGAAATTGTTTTTTGATCAAATTCAATGCTTTCTTCTTTTTTTCCCTTTTTATAGGTCAATAATGATACAGGTAGAATTACAGTGTCTTTGAAGCAGTCATGCTGTGCCTCGACAGATGCATCGTTCATGCAAGAATACTTCATATTAGAAGAGAAGGTGAAATTATGAGCACTACAGTAATTTGCCTTGAGTGATGATGGGCTATTTGTTTTTTTATTCTTTCCATTTTTCCTTTTTGATAAGATGCAAATGACTAGACCAAGGATAACTCCATTATATGGGGGACAAAATAATCAAGTTTGCACAACTTCAAAACAAATGCTCCTGAAACACGATGAAGAAATTCTTTGTTTATTTTCTTTCACATTGAGTGATTATTTAATTTCATATTTCTTTTATTCTTCTTGCATTAGAATGTTAAGCATCACTTCTGAACTCTGCATTATTACTTGATTGTACTATTTCTTAAATGTTCTTCTTTGCTACAGATTGCTATATTGCAATCATCAGACCCTAAGGGATCAGAGTTAGAGTGGGTGGAAGGATTTACCGTTGGCAGTACCATTGAAGGAAAAATTCAGGAGGCAAAGGATGTTGGAGTGGTTGTTAGTTTTGAGAAACATGGTGATGTTTTTGGCTTTATTACTCATTATCAGTGTAAGTCATTTTCATGAACTATCCATTAATTTTTCATGATTTTCAATTCAATAACTACAAGTGGAGTATATTGTTGCAGTAGATGGAGCTATTGTGGAAGAAGGCTCCACCATTCAAGCTGTGGTTCTTGATGTTGCCAAGACAGAACGCCTTGTTGATTTATCGCTAAAAACAGTGTTCATTGACAGAGCCAGAGAGCAAAGTTCAAGCAGCCAGACTCACAAGAAGGTATAACTGTTTTTCTAGCTTCTCTCATGTCATCTTTAATTAATGCTTCACTTCATTACAAATCAGCTATAACCTTTGTAGATAAAAAAGCTATTAATTATCTCCTGTATGATAGATGTCTTCTTGAGGTTGACCTTTTAAGCTGTTGGTGTTTTGTGGGAATTTGTATCTTACATATGAAGGTTTTCTGTCATTTCTTTTTGTCTCTGGTGGCTGATGTACCATGCTTAATTTTTAGAAACGCAAAAGAAAAGCAACCAAGGACTTGCAGGTGCATCAGACAGTAAATGCAGTTGTGGAGATTGTGAAAGAGAATTACTTGGCAAGTATTTGATGTTTTTGTGTTTTCTAATGATGATCCAATACATTTGTAAATGTTCTCATGGTTGTTTCTTCTGAAACCAGGTTCTCTCTTTGCCAGAGTGTGATTATGCTATAGGATATGCATCGTTATGCGACTACAACATACAAAATTTTCCACACAAACAATTTTTGAATGGACAAAGGTGAACATTCATTCCATTGATTGATGCTTTCTCCTGTATTCTTCTTTTTCTGTCTGTAATCAGAGGCCACATACATTAGCATGACTCTTTTAATTTTTTTGCGGTTAATGTTATGTTTATTGTTCCCTCATCTCTTATTCTTACTTGCATCATGTTTATCTGATTTTGTGGAAAAAGGGAACCTGACATTATAAATGCACACAACTTCTGAATAATTTGGACTTTTATCTTTGGTTGGGTGGAGTTTTCTGAAAATTATTGCTTGTTCCCTTCTAAGTTTTTGGATGTTATTGCTTTTTTCTTCTGCTAATTATGGATACTTTGTGTAGTGTTATTGCTACCATTATGGCTCTTCCAAGTCCTTCAACTGCTGGGAGGTTGCTTTTGCTTCTTAAATCTATTTGTGAAGTCAATGAGACTTCCAGTTCCAAGAGGTCCAAAAGGAAATCTGCTTACAGCATTGGATCTTTGGTTCAGGCAGAGGTATTTAAATTTGAAATATTTTATGAGCTCTCCTTGTGTTAACTGTCCAAACTGCATTGTATAGGAAGAGTATTAAATTTTTTTTGGCTAGGCATGGCTTGTTTTCTTAGAGTACTTTGATTCTTATTTTTTTTAAAATAAGATACAGAATTATTCTGTTTGGAACTGAGAAAAGATGCCTATATGTATACTCTTTTTTATGTATTAATTTTCAGATTACTGAGATTAAGCCTCTGGAACTGAGATTGAAATTTGGAATTGGTTTCCGTGGGAGGATTCACATTACAGAGGTGATTTATTAGAATTTGATATTAGCATTTAATAATTAATTGTTGTACACTTTTCACTTTTTTCTTAGTTATTTTAGGATTACCATACTGATTCTTTATTGCTTTTTAACTTGTTGAATAAGCAGGTGAACGATGGTAAGGATAATATTCCAGAAAATCCATTAAGCAACTTTAGAGTTGGGCAAACAGTGACTGCAAGGATTGTAGCCAAGCCTAATAAACCGGATAACAAGAAAAGCCACCAGTGGGAACTTTCCATCAAACCCACCCTGGTCACAGGTAAAATATTGTACTGCAAAAAATAAGACTCCCATATGGCACAAGTCAGGCTGTCTCAAATGATTTTGGTTAGAATTTAGGTTTAATCATTTTTTTCATTTTGTTTTTATCGGATACTACTGACCATAAATTTTATGTACCAGTGTAGTTGATATAAAATGTCTTTTCTCTAATGTTCAGTTGTGTTTCTTCTCATGCATGGCGATAAGTTTTCTTAACATGTTATAATAGTTTATTGCATAAAGCATTTGTCTCCTTGTTTCAAGATACCTTAGTCTCCTTTTTAATCAGATTGTTTATTGTTATTAATCAGTTGCAAGACAAAGGAGCTATGATTTTAATATTTTATATGTCATCAAACAATTGATTGCCAGGCCATGTCAGAACACGCAAATATACCCATTGGAAATTTTTTGAGAAGGAAAAGTGAAGTAATTCGGGATTTCTACTAGGTTCAAAACTTACCAAAAAAAAGATGTAGGAAGGATCTTAATTTTTATTTCATGTGTACTTCACTCTGCTTCTCCGTATCAAGTCCAAAGCGGTGGATTCTTTTTCTTATTTATTTTTGAACTAATTCAGAGACCTTTAATTGGTAACCTTTTTTTATCACTTCACTGAAACTAAAGGCCTGAATCAGAAAAAGTGGAAGTGCATCAGGGTTTCTTTGTAATTTGAATATTTTTAAGGCTGCCCAAGTTATGCTGTCTTTGTTTCTTCCTTTACAAACTAAAGTATTTTCTATCTGAGTCTTCCTGCTTGTTGACTCAGACGTTGTTAATTATGCTTCTGACTTCATTTCTCATCAAATATTTACCCTTTTAGTTTTATCTTTTCTGGCTAGATACAGTGTTATAGACTGTAGCATCTTGGTAGAGATTCGCAGCTTAAATAGTTTAAACTTTTTAATATAGAAATGCCGATTGTCCATTTTTGTTACTGGTTAACTATATAGTCTCTAAATTGTTTTGCTTATTTTCAATTGAGTGAGCTTTGAGGAAATATGGTTAATTTTACCAGGTTTGTACATTTGTTAGCATTGAAGCTTTATTACTTTGCAAATGCTTTTGCAGGTTCCTTTGAATTGGAGAGCAAGCTTTTGAATGAAGAATTTGATTTTTCTACTGGACAATGTCTCACTGGTTATGTATATAAAGTGGATGGTGAATGGGCTTGGTTAGCAGTATCTCGGGAAGTAAAGGCTAGGCTTTTTATCCTTGACAGCGCCTGTGAACCTAGTGAACTTCAAGAATTCCAAAAATCCTTTCATGTGGGGAAAGCTGTTACTGGTTATGTTTTGAGCATCAACAAGGAGAAGAAGTTGTTGCGCTTGGTGAGGCTGCCTTCTAGTCATCAAGGAAGCAATAAGATGGATGATATTAAAATTTCAGATGATAATATTGCAGCTCATATACATGAAGGAGATGTTGTTGGTGGCAGGATTTCCCAACTACTTCCGGGTGTTGGTGGATTGGTTGTGCAAATTGGTCCTCATATGTTTGGTAGGGTTCATTTTACGGAACTCAACGATTCATGGGTCTCTGATCCATTGTCTGGATATCATGAAGGCCAATTTGTCAAGTGCAAGGTCTTGGAAACCAGTCGTTCTATTAAGGGAACTATTCATGTTGATCTTTCATTACGTTTATCATTAGATGGCGTGCACGGTCAAAGTTCTTCTGATATTGATGTGTGAGTACAGCTTCTTCTAGTTTGATAAAAGTTAGATACCTTATTTAAACTTTGTCCATAAACGTATATGTTTCTTGCATCCCTGTTTATACAATGGAAAGCCTTAGAAGTTACCACATGAAATAGTTTTTTCTTCCTTGATAATTTATCTAGATGCTAATTTCATTGATGGTACAACTTACATATGTTACTTCTTATGGTTTATTATTGCTGTTTCTGTGGTCTATTCACTATGTACTTGTTTATTTAAGTAAAAAGTTATTTTTGTTATTTGCAGAGATACTCCGGGCAATCGATTGGAAAAGATTGAGGATCTTTCTCCTAATATGGCTGTGAAGGTATAACATTGAGGTCTTATTAGTATTTTCCCCCTCTTTAAATGAGGAAATTTATTTCCATCAGAAGGTACAAGATATTGAGCTGGGCCAAAAGTACATTGTACTTTTTTCACTGTATTCATATTCTGATAGTTCAAATAATCGTATCATCACCAACTAATAGCAGATGATATATTGCTATGCCTTCACACCATTTTTTTTAATGTTTGATTGTCTTAAAAGTAAGTTATAGCTTCTGTTGTTTTAGGTGGGTGAATTACTGTTCACGATTTCCTTTAACAAAGGACTAGATCACTATTTTAAGTCTTCCAAATGATTCAAATGTGAACACAAAATCATTTTGTTACTTGGGGATTTTGTATATTTTATTTTTTTTGGAGTTTCAACGTCTTTTTTGGTTTTAAAGTTCCAGGATGATTTTGATCTTTGATTCATGCTCACTGTTATGGACTGGTTTTTCTTTTAAATTGTAGTAACTTTCACATATTAATAAATCATGTTCTCTTGTTCATTTCTCATTGTCATACATTCATGTTTTACAGGGTTATGTTAAGAATGTTACATCGAAAGGATGCTTTATTTTGTTATCACGGAAGCTTGATGCCAAAATTCTCCTCTCAAATTTGTCAGATGGATTTGTTGAAAGACCTGATGAAGAATTTCCTATTGGAAAACTTGTGGTTGGCAGGTAAGTTTTATTTTTGGTCTTTATATTCCTTCTGGCCAATGATCAATATTCTGTTGTGTCTGGTGTACTAACAGGCATAAGTACAGGGTTTTATCTGTGGAGCCTTTGTCGAAGCGTGTTGAAGTTACCTTGAAACCATTGAATTCCAGCAATGCTACAAAACCAGAAATGAATGATTTAAGTAGTCTGCATGTTGGAGATGTAGTTCCTGGAAGGGTTAAGCGGGTGGAGACATATGGTTTGTTTATTACAATTGACCAAACAACCTTGGTAAGGAATAAGTTACAATGCACATTTTTATTTGTTCTCATGATATTTGAACATGTAATTTTACTCTTTATTTTTGGGTAAGAAGCCATTTGGATGATTTGAATGCCTTGTTGGTTTGTATTTTTTTCCCTGGGGTGCTTGTATACCTTGTTATTATAAATTCAAACAATCTGCATTTCTAAGACAATGATTTTATCTTAGTTGATGTGTATGTATTGTCAACTTCAGTGTATGCCTTTCTGTTGATTACTCAGGTTGGATTATGCCACGTGTCCGAGATTTCAGATGACCGCGTTGAAAATATTGAGACTAAATACAGAGCTGGGGAGAAAGTTATGGTTAAGATATTGAAGGTAACCTTTATTTGAAAAACATGTTATAGTAATTTCGTGCCAATTAGTTATCCACATTATATTAGAATTTGTAGAAAATGGACGTTTACTGTGATTAGGGTTTTCGCCTCTTGGGGGTCCCGCAGCCAGGTTAATGTCTACTATAAAATTTTAGGCAAAGTATCAAATGTCTCTAATACTTGTTTTCACGCTCTGGTAAATTGAATAGTTAAGTTCTCCTGAATTGTTAAATTTGTCATATTAGGTGGACAAGGAGAAGGGCAGAATTTCTCTTGGAATGAAGAATTCATATTTTAGTAGTGATAATGCCCTTCAAATGCTTTCTGAAGAAGAGGCTGATGAAGATACTGAAGAAAATGGTTCTCATGACCAGTCATTTATCTTGGATGGCAGTTTACCTGCTGTTGAATATAGTGACATTGAGTCTGAAGATGGAGAAGCTATGCTTCTTGCTCAGACAGAATCTAGGGCTTCTGTTCCTCCACTTGAGGTCGCTCTTGAAGACATAGAACAGCCTGACATGAATAATGTAGTTGGTCAGAACACGGAACAGATTGATGTGACAGATAACAAGGATGAGAAGAATAAACGACAGGCCAAGAAGAAAGCTAAGGAAGAGAGGTATTTTCACTGTTTTTGGATGTGTAATGTATGCTGTGTCATCTAAGGGTGATTTATTTGGGTTTTTGAACTAATCTTTAGAACTTATATTGAACAGGGAGGTAGAAATTAGGGCTGCTGAGGAAAGGCTATTAGTGAATGATGCGCCAAAAACTCCTGATGAATTTGAGAGATTGGTTAGAAGCTCCCCGAATAGCAGCTTTGTTTGGTTGAAGTATATGGCTTTTATGCTTGCTTTGGCTGATGTTGAGAAAGCCCGCTCTATCGCTGAAAGGTATTTCCCTTCTAAGATTGTTTGGACAATATATGCTGGCCTGCTCAGGCATGGCATATTTATCTTTTTAGGAAATATTAAACCATCAATTGCAGTATTCAAACAACTGATGGATGAATGTGCCATATAGAAGTCAGATTCGTTTGGTGCAATGCTGTTCAATAAAAAATTTCTCTCCATCTTTTTCAAATTTCGAAAGGTAGCTATGAAAAGGGGAAAAAGGAAGTCAATCTGCTTATCCTCATTTCCCTAATAGTCTAATCTTTTCATATTGTTTCAAAACATGTCATGATAATTAAGGAAAAGTATGACAAAAGATTTTTGACGGAAAAATTGTAAGAATCCCTCTGTTGTAAGCGGCATTAACTTTTTGATCCCTTGTATTGTATTGGTACATAAGCATGTATTGTCTTTGGAACTGTGAAGTACACCATTTTACTATCAGATTTCTAGAAATTTATTTGCTAGCAATTGCTCCTTTAAAAGAAAAAAATTGTTATTTGCCTTTTTAGTTTGCCACTGACAATTTTATTTACTATTGGATTTTCATGGATACTGCTGAATCTGTGATGATTTTATAAATAAAATCATCTGACTGTTCATCTGTCTTTTGAAGGGCTTTGAGAACAATAAACATCCGAGAAGAGAATGAGAAGCTAAATATTTGGGTGGCTTATTTTAATTTGGAAAATGAATATGGAAATCCTCCAGAGGTAACTATAACTGTGGACAGTTGATATGTTGTTTCTTTTTATTGCATGAATTGGGATTTTCGTTAATTTATTTCTCTTCAGGAAGCTGTTGTGAAACTATTTCAAAGAGCATTGCAGTATTCTGATCCCAAAAAGGTCCATCTAGCACTCTTGGCCATGTACGAAAGGACTGATCAACACAAATTGGCTGATGAACTTCTTGACAAAATGATAAAGAAGTTCAAACATTCATGCAAGGTATTCATGGATTTTTATTCTTTTATCTTTTTTTTTTTGGTTCTTATCTGTCCAAATTTTATCAAGTCTGATGGTTCCTTAGGTTTGGTTACGGCGGGTACAAAGGATTTTGAAGCATCAACAAGATGGAGTTCAGTCTTTGGTACAACGTGCTTTATTAAGTCTTCCCCGCCACAAGCATATTAAATTTATCTCACAAACAGCTATACTTGAGTTTAAAACTGGGGTCCCGGATAGAGGTAGATCCATGTTTGAAGGAATTTTGCGTGAGTACCCTAAGAGAACAGATCTGTGGAGTGTTTATCTTGATCAAGTAAGTAATTTGAAACATTTGGCAGTTTGTTCTATTTCCTTGTTTTCTTAACTTGACATGCATTCTTGGATCAAAACTTGTCAGGAGATTCGACTTGGAGATGTTGATTTGATTCGTTCACTATTCGAGAGAGCTACTAGCTTGAGTCTCCCGCCTAAAAAAATGAAAGTGTGTACAATCATCAAACTCCTTTTCGAAATTATGGCATTGCTTGTTTTTGATTCTGCCTTACACCCCTGGCTTCATTGTTTTGCAGTTCTTATTTAAGAAGTATCTGGAGTACGAGAAATCCATTGGCGATGAATCACGAATAGAATATGTGAAGCAGAAAGCTATGGAATATGTTGAAAGCACACTAGCGTGATAGTTACTGGGGTTCTCCTTGTGGTCTTCAGTTGTACGATTTTCCTGGAGATGGCCTAGCAGTCTGTGCTGTACAGTTGAAAGAAAGTTATCAAATTCTGTACAGATACTAGAGTTTTGCGGCACGGCGGGGTGAAGGGTTGCCAGAAATTTTTTCCAACTCAAATTGGCAGAGTCAGCGAGAAGATTACATCTATTCGGCAAATATTACATTGAGATTTGAGATTTTGAAGTCTCATTTACAAATTTTGTGGTTGTAAAAGTGATCATATAATTTTTATTAATGGATTTTTTGAGGTTGTGTACTGAGTAAAAACCTAAGCAATGAAAGAATGTTGGCCCTTTTTTTTTTTTTTTTTTGTATTCTATGAGTAGAATGTGTGGTTGTCTATTTCAGTGTAATCATAATATTGATTTACAGAGATTAGGTGATGCATGTTTCAATTTACAAAATGGCGCGCATTTTTATTACTTAAAATATTGATTCTTGGCCAAAGCTCGGGTTGGCTCAACCAAATCTGAAATGATCACGACTATGTCAAACTTGGGGAATCTGGGGTCTGATATTACGAACTGCCTGCTCGCAAGTGCTTTGTGTTTTTGGCGAAATAATGTTTTAAAATTGGGAATCAACCCCAAATTGCGTTTGCATGGTAGGAAAATATCACCAGCTAATCAATCTGAAATCGCCACGATTGCAACAGCCAATCTTTCTCTTTGATAAATAGCCGATGACTGACTGACCACCTTTGTCCAGGAAGGAGGCCTCAATCTCCTTGAATTGTCAGAATTTATCCATTTGTTTTAGGTATAGAGTAATCTGATCGTAGTAGGAGTGTCTAAATTGTTGTCCTCTCAAGTGACAAATAAAATTACATAATTATTCTTTAATTTGCCCTCTGTTTTGTGTGTGATTGGTTGTGGTTGGATTGTGTTATTGTTGTGTTTGGTTGAGAATTGCATGAGGTTTCTATAAAATGATATCAGAGTGGCCTTTCAGGAGTGAGTAAAAGCTTAGATGAACACATGGCTGGAAGAAACAGAAGAGAAAATCATCGACATAAAGAAGAATTTGGTCGAGCTTACAGAGAGTGATCTATGGGTTAGCTAAAAATCTCTTCTCGAGTGCATGGGGCTTCGAATTAAAATAGAGGCCAAGGAGAAATTTTGACGGATCATGGATCGTTATCGGAAAAATTTACTGAAATCATTAGAGGTCTAAAAGCATGACTGTAAATCTATATATTTTAACGATAAATAAGTAGATTCTACCAACATTTCAAAACTTTCGAAAGTAGAAAATGGTAGATCGCTAGATTATAACGAAAAATTGGTCGATGGTAGAGAAATCCGACGGCCAAAATGTAGTCCATCACCTCAGATGATGAAGCCCATGATGAATTCTAGGAAAAATTTTTGTTTTGATTCTCTGGGGTTGCTATCAAAGAAGATGATATCATAGAAAACGGGTGATGGAGGACGAAATCTTCCCGACAACTTAACCAAAGCCCTAACCCATTGCGCCGGTTCTAGCCTCACAAATGGTTAAGCTCGGTCTACCGTCACCTGCCTCGGCCCACATTCAACCAATATCCAAACTCACTTAATCAAACTCAACCCAACTCGTGCCTCTTTAACCCGACCCAACTTTAACTATTATTCACGGTAACGAGATTAACTAAATGATGTTTTAAATTGACAACAAATACGATCAACATAAACTTTATGCTGCGACATTATGGCTTGATCAAGTTTGACTGGTAGGGGGGCCTTCGAAGCGAATGTAATCGTACATGATCCCTTCGAAGGCGGTTTTGCTTCTTGACTGAGTAAGATAGATTGTGTTGCTTCCTTTGAGGAGTCTATTGCCTGGAACATTAATACTATAAAGCCTGTACAACCCGTGAATTCCGTGTCTGGCAATGGCGTTGTCCTTTCCCACTAGCCCTGTTGAGAAATGGGGTTTAACAGCATTTGCATCGTTGATTCGAAGCTGTAAAACCATTGTAAAAGTTCATTAGAAGAAGAAGAAGTAATTTTGAGATGAATTTGGTTTTGCAAGTGACATAAAAAGATGTCTTATACCTGCAATTCAGATTCAGAGGCTGATGCCAAGGCCATTTGGAGTGTGTAATTTCCTAGACTATCCACAGATGGAAGCTCAAATATTATCTGCCATGTGGTTGCTTTATATGTCCCTTTTCCCGTCTCTCTGCAATGCCATTACACAACTTTAACCAGGCCCTGAAAAATTTGCAAGTTCTTCAGACCCCCCAAGAAGTTGTATATGGATGAAATAAATACCTGGTAACATGAGCAAAGAACCAGTCTCGAGTATGATCACTTTTGCCGATGGTGAACTTGAGATCATCATTAGGATATAAATCTGCATATCTTGCCCACAGTCCATATTGCCTAAACCTGCTCAATTTTATTCAGAATCAAGCCCAAATAATGCAAAACTTGTAACATATAAGTTTTAGTATGGTATCAGAGAGTTACTTGTCTGTCGTTAAGTTAGCATACAGTCGGTTTATGAGTGCCGGATTGGGATCCGGCACAAAAAATTCAACGGCGGAGCGATCAGGAATGCCGATTTCCCACAATGTAGGTCCACTTCTAGGAGGATTATACAGAATGGCTCCCAACTTGAGCTCAGCTCCTGTGGTAAACATGTCAAAGAAGCGACAGTGACATGAAAGCAAAGAAAAAGAAAGTCCCTTCATTCTTTTTTTCTTTCTCTTAGACAAGTCATATGAAAATCAAAATTATATTTTACCAGCTTTGACAGTAATAGTAATGTTATGCTTAAAATCTCCAATAAATCCAGGGACCCATGCGTACAAATTATAATCCCCCTCTCGAACGTTTTTTATTAAGAAATTTCCTTCCTGGTCAGTTTGTGTCCAGAACTGATAACCCTGGTAATATAATAATTTTAGTATACAAAGTAATTAGTTCCTCATTAAACTTCTAAGCACAAAAAAGTATAGTAAGCATCAGATTAACCTTGGTTTCTGTCTGCCATGATCCCACTTCTCCAGGTACTGCCAACCCCACATAAGCAGATTTTGCTCCGGCTGTATTCGAATTGATATATCTAAAAGAATAAAATGAAGCAAGTAAAACACCTATGCATAATTTGAAGAATATATTTTTGTTCTAAAATAGTACCTGTCTGAGACTTGTAATTGACCAGAAACGTTTCCTCTTTGAAATGATTTTGGAAAATCTGCGGACCGAGGGAAATCATATGGCCAGCTTTCAACTTCTTTCGACATCTAGCAAGAATCCAGACCCGATTGAAGTTATAAGTTTGGAAAGTCTATGCCTAGAACTCCAAAAAAAGAAATTCAAAGAATATCATAGAAAGACCACGAAAATAAGTATTGCCTAAAACCATAAATATTTTCTAGCTTGTAACAATCAATCTTTGAGTTGATAAAATTTTATGAGTAAAAACTATGACAATTAATAAGAATGATTGCTTGAGTTGAGTCTTCTACCTGAGCCTTAGCATCTTTCCAGAGATCTCCATGGATATTGTTACTCGATGGAACTTGGTTTAGATAGACAAAAACAGGACCCATTACTTTTTTCCAGGGTTCGCCATTCCGAAACTTTGTATCTATATCCTTCCCACCATAATGTAAACTAGAAAACATCTGTCAATCAACATTCATGAATACAATATTAATGTACGTAGTATCAGTTTTCTACATATAAACAAGGAGAAAGACCAGATATATATTGTGAGACTTACAGAGAGGACGTAAGGGCCGGTATGGGACGTGAGATCTTGCTTCATGGGACCGGATGATATGGACTCGGCACTGGGTGTGATCATCCAAAAACCCACCGGTGGATCAGATGATATCCATCCGTGTACTTTATTATCTTTGATTTCCTTCGAGTACTGATACTTGTCATCCACCTGACTCACCATTAAAAGCAATTACGGAACTTAGAATATGGAATCCAAAAGAATCCATCGGAATCTTATGAAAACTTTCTCTTAGGATATGGTTTCTTGAAGCTTCAACAAACCACCACTAAAGGCATACCTCTCCTGTTAGTTCTGGATTGCCTGGTTTAGTCAAGAGAACAGCCTCAGGATAGGCAAGGGGCTGACCCTTGTCACGGTCTTCCAGTGTTGGCATTATTCTTTGCCTCTCGTCCGATATTGCCATATAATGGAACCTGGTGGATATTCATTTTTGTTAAGCAAAAAAAAAAGTGGCCTCTTTGATAATTAATAAAAATTTGTTCAATTATTTACTTGTCTGTTTGGAGCTTGAAAACCGCTCTAATTTGATCCATATCGACGTCGGGCCACCCTTTTTCGCGTTCCAGAATGGCATACACATATAGTCCGGGGACACCGCGCCGCATTATATACCTGTGGAGTTCTATCAAATCAACATCAATTCTTTCTTTGCGTTGTTTCCATTTTTGAGAATAGTTGATCTTGCACTTCACCTTTTGTCTACATTTAAGGGAACCTGTTGGGTTACGGAGCCATTCCATTTCCTTGTGAATGAAATCTCTACTTGGTCTTTACTTGCCACAATCACCTCAAACTTTGTTGTTTGTAATCTGCATATATAGAGGATTTTCTATATAATCATCAACCCAATAAATGATTCTACTAAATATATATATAAATTCAAGATGGAGATCTTTTTACTTGTCAATGTGTTCTTCATCTCCTGGCTTATACCAAACAACGTCCCAATACCTAAAGTTCGAAACTTTGTCAGTGATAGAGAACATGGTGTGTAGGTTTGGGAGAAAGTAAGCGAATGAATATATTTAAGTTTGTTGATACCCCCGTTCATCTAGATCATTATGTATGTTTAACACATTATCAATCCCATTATACTTTATTCCAATGACATGGCCATGTGGGCTCGATAGAGTGACTTGGAGTAACCCATTATTGATTACCACCTGAAACAATTTGGGAAGAGGCTTTCGTGAATATCCGAAACGTAAATTGGTTTTTTATCATTGAAATTTGAGGCTGTGAAATGAAGATTGGCAAAGAGTGTTTTTACGTGTGACTGGTTTTGGGTATTCAGTTCCACATCAGGAGATTCCAACAATTCTCTGCCACTTATACTCCTCGTAAGTTTTCTGCAAACAAGCAAGGAATGTGTTTGCATGAGCGGAGTCCATACGATATTTAAAGGAGCACTAGAGTCAATGAAGAACCTAAGTAGGGTATTCTCAGAGAAAACTCCGGTGAAGAAGTGCAACTGAATAAGCATTGCTAACAGCGCAACAACCCAACTCCTTTTAGCATTCCACCTTGTCATCCTCCTTCTCTTGATGTGCGAAACCTGCACTCCAAAATATATAACAAATAGAATGCCTCCTTCGGCAAAGATGAACTCAAATTGTAAAAAAAAGGGTCAATGCAGTAAACATTCTAAGAAAGTAGCAATATTGGCCTCTATAAAACCTTGTCGTCTTTTTAGGGATCAAAGCATTCTGTGAAAGATTTTTTGTTTACAAATAAATAAATAGAAAAGGCTTAGTTTAATGAATGGTTAGAACAATAAATGTCAAGTACTTATGGAAGCGAATTCGTTGCACCACCAAAGTTTCCTTAGTAAAATGGTTCATCTGGTGTTGGGGGCTTTCCGTCCAAATCCATATATAGAAAATAGGTAGTTAATTCAGAAGTTCGTGGACAGCTGATGCCGCCTGGATTTAGTTTCAATTATCCAACCAAATGTTGGAGAGAATGAGAAGCGCATACTAAGCGAATCATTAATACCATCCATAGTGCTGATGGCAGCAAACAAAGCAAAGACAAACTAGAATTAGAAGCATCCTTGCCCCTTATATTATCCAGGAAAAACAACATATTCAAACGTAAATAAACACCTGAATCGAGCTCATCTTGGAATCAATCAGCGGTAACCTGTTCAAAAGCTTCCTTCTTTGTTCAGGAGAGGTTCCATGCTTGGAAATATAAAATTATGAGGTTAACAGTTAGTCACAATTCCAAATCAACAGAAAAAAGAGAGTATCATATTCTTATGCAGTGCGCTAATTCTCACCCATGAGCAAAAGAAAAGCTGGTAGTTCCAGTGGCTTCTCTAGATAACCAATAAGAATAGCTTTCACTTAGTTTTCAACAGTCCAATTAAATGAAATTATATAGCTTCCTTGATCACTGCTAACCGAAAAAGAATCAGCACCAAAATGTTCAATATAGCTTCCTTTGTCTTGTTAGTGGATGGAAAAATTCTTTGGAGCGAGAATAATGTTTCTTATTATTAACAAATAAAACAAAGAAATCAACCAAAATGGTAACAAATCCGAGCTCATTGATATCAAGCTAGAGTTTGTTTACTTTGGTAACAAAATAAAAATGCGAGTATCGAATTAGATACCAATGACAGATTTATTATGTATACCAATATAGCTTCTTTTGTCTTGTTAGTAAATAGAAAAAAAGGTTCAATATAGTTTCCTTTGTCTTGATAGTAGATAGAGAAATTTTTTGGAGCGAGAATAATGTTTCTTATTATTAACAAATAAAACAAAGAAATCAACCAAAATGGTAACAAATCCGAGCTCATTGATATCAAGCTAGAATTTGTTTACTTTGGTAACAAAATAAAAATATGAGTATTGAATTACATACCAATGATAGATGTATTATGTATAGCAATATAGTTTCTTTTATCTTATCACTAGATAGAAAAATTCTTTGGAATGAAAATAATTTTTCATATTATTAACAATTAAAACAAAAAAAATCAACAATGGTAACAAATCCAAGCTCATTGATATCAAGTTAGAATTTGCTTATTTTAGTAGCAAAATAAAAATACGGTATCGAATTTGATATCTATGATAGATGTATTATTATATGAATATATAATTTTGGATTAAACACTCAATTTAATTGATATTCAAATTAATATTCAATTTAATTGTATTATTATATGCATAATATGTTTCAAATAAAAAAACTAAATAAAGGAAGAAATGATATTATTATACAATCACATAAAACCAACATTGATGGTATTGAAATTTTGGACAATCTTCAATAGCGTCCTTAAGCTGATGTGAATAGAACCTCTTAGCTTGCATAACAAATTACGTAAGCCTCCCTTAAGCTAACGAAACATCTTTCTTACACCATTGTCACATAGTAAAGCTTGAAACTCTGTGCATGCAAGTGATATGTATCCAAATCCGAGTCTAATTGTGATTTCAGAAACATCATCATCAATCAATGTCTTGATGCCTCCAAATTGCCTTCTTAGCAAATTAAAGTCATTTCGAGCCATCAAGACAAGAAAAATAAGTTTATTCGGATTCAATCGGAGGGTTCGACATGGCGTGCAACGCAAGCAACCACACCTGCTGCACACTCATGCACGCAGCATGCTCTTACCACGGCAGCTACATTCTGCCACAATTTCCCAATTTCAGCCTTCTCAACCTACTTTGCATGTTTTTGATTTCAGAATTTCTCCAATGCATTCTCCTTGAAGATTTTGAGTTTTTAATGACTTTCAACACAGATTCAAATGCCAACAAATCTCCAGATTGAATTCAAAAAATCAATCTGGATCAAATATTTGATTCAAAAATTTGAATCCAAGACAAATTAATCAAGGGAAAATGCAAGCATGCAAGATATAATATTTTAGATTTATTTATATTACAATTTTGTATTGTAATTAATATTTAGGCAACTTTAAATACTTTTGTAATTTATCTTTTAATATATATTTTTTATTTTATTTGTATTATATTTTAAGTTAACTAGGTTTAGTTTGTTTTAATCATGGTTTGTATCATGCCTATAAAATGCAACATTTTCATTATAAAAGAAGCTTTTTGTTGAATTGAAAACTTGAATAAGCCTTGTGCTTTTCCTTTGAATTTCATGATGCTTTGGTAACTTATGTAAACTTATATTTTCCTTTATCCAAATTTTTATTGCAAGAGAGAATTTGATGGTGGAAGAACCTTGGTGGTGGAGTTCATCCTTTATTCTTGGTTCACCTTCAAGTTGGGGCTGGAATTTTAGGGATGAATTTGGAAAATTTATAATTAATCTTGGGAGCATTAACAGCCTGCCATTATTGATCAGCAAGTCTCTCAGTAAAAATGTCAGTCAATTGTGGCTTAGATGCCACATGCTCCAAGTTGATTAACTTTGAATCTTTTTCATTGATAAAATGGCAATCCAACTCTATGTGTTTTATTCTCTCATAGAATATCGTATTGAATT
This sequence comes from Anacardium occidentale, assembly GCA_026122585.1. NCBI lineage: Eukaryota > Viridiplantae > Streptophyta > Magnoliopsida > Sapindales > Anacardiaceae > Anacardium > Anacardium occidentale. The sequence continues at coordinate 199,869 of JAJEJH010000267.1, forward strand.
GAAAGTTACGTCCTTCTCTCCTATTGCCCTGCACACAAAAGAATAGCGTACGTACGTACGTCCAAGAATCACCATGACCACCAGAAATTAGAATATTTAAGTGATCATCATTAGAAAGAAACATAATCTTCAATACAATAAGAATATATATAATGCAGAGAGCTAGAAAAAAGAGATGGAACCTCCTGGAGAAGGTAAAAGGTAAGAAGACAATAGATGGATCTCTTGTTGCTCATCCCAAGCCTCTTGTACAGTTGCTCTGATACTTCGCTCATGAAATAAAATCTTTTCACTAACAAAAATACAGAGAGGAATTAACAGTGTATTGCAAGAGAAATGCAGTAAATAGTTTGTTTGTGTGGTTGCATTTGTGCTCGTAAGAATACCTAAAAGCAAATAATTTCAGGAGCGATGTGGTTTGATTCACTGTTGACTACATATTGCATTTTCTAAGAAAAGTATTCAAGCAGTTTCTTTGTGACAAGTCTTGAGCCAATATTTGAGAGAAGACTATTTCCCATTCGAATTATGCAAAAAATAACAAGTTGTGGTCCTTGAAATCGGAAAATTACAAATTCCCATTTTCCTTCAAGTTATGTGAATAATTTTGTTACATTTTAGGGCAAAATTAATGAAAAATGAAAATGTCCTTTACTATTTCAAACCATTGGAAATTCCTTCACTTCTTATCTCACCTTACCCTTTCTATGCTCAATATCGTTGGATGATAAATCGAATTCAACAACTCATTCATCAACGTTGTGTGTATCAATTTGATGAATTTTGTCATCAACCCAAAAGCATTTCTCCTCTCTTGTTTCTTGTTCCATTCTAAAATCTTCTCATGTCACATTATTGGTCCCAAATAAACTAGCTAAACGTATGCAAATATGCTTGGATGCCATGATCCTAGCAAGGAATCGTTGCCACAGGTGTCCACATTACCAACAACATGAACTCACGGTGAATATTAACACAATAAGTCCATTTGTGGTCACAATTTCATTACCCCTTGGAGCATACAGTTTATTTCCAATCACCTATGGCTACAAAGCAGTCAACCAAGACCTAAAAGCACTTAATAACAATGATTAAAAAAAAAATGATAAGAATACTGCCAAGATTGTGTGATTAATTAAGAATCACAATTTTTCAGTGTGATTCTAGTTAAATTTTACTATTTTAATGTGATTATGATTAAAATTAATCAAAATGGTACTGTTTAATTAAAATTATATTGGTGTGATACCAGATGAAAAAACATTAGCTATTAGGGGTTCGACCATTGATTTTGAGATTAAAATTTAGAGAATACGAATATCCACTTATCCTTTTGATTGAGAGGTTGATCAAAAGCACCTTGCAAATATGATTTCTCTATATGAGTATCCCCTAAGTACGGTATATCATTCTTGATCTAGGAGATTTTGCAACACAGTTTAACCCTTGTTCAAGATGGTTTATGGGAACACTATTAAGAAGAACATAGTGAAATTTTATGATGTTAAAAGGATAAGACGGTGAAATTGTTAAACAATAATTCAGAGAGAATTGCAATCACTTGTGATTTGTGGGCTGCCAGCAACAAAAACCAAAGATACTTGACCGTTACAACCCACTTCATCAATAACAAATGGGCATTACAAAGTAGACTCAGAAGACTATTTTGTTTTGGTAATTTTTTAAAAAATTTGGACCATTTCTAGATTTGTGTGTGTCATCCTTGCACAGAAGCCATGCTAATCTTTTCTGTATCGTTCCAATTTTATCGAATATCTCCAAAGAGACTTCTCTTTTTTATTTTACCTTTAAAGTTATTTAATTTTTTAGAATTGTTATCCAAATTTAAGATTTGTTTATAATCCTTGCCCACATACGAAATATGTGCTTTTAAAGGTGTTGGTTGAATGTTTTCATGAGTGGAATATTGTTAAAATGTTGTCCACATTGTCATTGCTTGCTTGTTATTGGAGTATCAATTTCAAAAATTAGAGATAAGGTTGCATATTGGATGACATCATCCAAAAGGGTTTGCTCTTGATTATAAGAATCATTGGAACTTAACTTATTTTGTGCTTATAGATGCTTTGATTTACATATAAATATTTTGTTGTTTGAAGCTTTGTGGGCCGCAATATAGATTTTTACAGACAGGAAGAATGGGAGTTCGCACAAAATATTTGCGGGAAACTGAAAACATTTACAATGCCATGCTATTGTCCTATAGAATTAAATTTCCGATAGCTAATGTATCTTCCTTTATTTTGTAAAATTAAACTCCAGTTGTCAAGTTGGCTCACAATTGAAAATGATGTAATAAAGCAGATGGTGTCAGGGTAGACGTCCTTTGTATATCTGTAATTAATTGTTAATTGAAAAAAAAAGACATTTTTATTGTTTATTCAATTTTATACATGATTATACTTTTAATTGTATAAACAATATACTCTTAAGAGTAATAAAACTGATTTTGAGAATTGGATAAACCAATCATGTTTAATTTATACACTCATTAAAGTGACTATTAATCATTTGTAAACATGACATTATCCAGATTTAAGACATTAGTAATGAAAATAAAATTATCATAATGTTAAGTAATCTCACAGAAAAATGGTGATAGTTTAAATATATCAAAACTATTGATTATATCTTAGTACAACATATAGGTGTCTGTTATATATTAGGCATGTTCACTGACCTGATTTGACATGAGGATTTCATATAAAAAGAGACTTATATGTCATGCAAAGATTTATGTGTAGGCTATGATAGACCAATAAAAATTTATCACTCTCCAACATGAGAGTGGTATCTTATATGAGTTTATTAATTAATATCCATGATGACAAATCTATGATTATAGTGAGATTATGTTGTAACCTAATCCATGTCTTATGGTATGAATCAATGTTAGATCATGTAATGGATAAATTGAGATAGACACTTTTCTTTGTCTTACCTTCAAGAGAAACTATTAAAGTTCAATAGACTTAATGACTAATCCTAGAAGGGGTGAATATGATTTTTTTAAACTTTATTTCGAATTTCACATCTTTTCAACCACAAACAAAATTATATGCAAATATCAAACAAATCAAACAATTTATCAACTCAACCTAATCAAAATATATAAAACATATAAGGAACTATAAAGCAAATAAAAAGAGTAAAGGAAGAAAGATTATGCTCATTCAATTTATAGTAGTTTAAAATTTTTCCACAAGTCTCCTACGTTCACTATTCTAAGCAACTTTACTTGAAGATTTTCCTTTATTATCTTTAATAATTTAGAAGATACAATATTTTTGATACAAGAGGTTTCACCTTTCATATTAGTTGTGATACATGAGATTGTGTCATTTACAATAATTTCATGAAATTTTATTTTACCATTAGTTTTACGAGATTATGTTCTTGAGTTATTGAATTACAAATAAAAGAGATTGTTTGATAGCCTAATACAAAGAATTAGGCTCCCAAAGTTTCTCTCAAATGTATATAATGAAAACTTAAAAGAGAGAAAGGGTGGAGGATAAGAGAATGAAAGGAATATGGTTCTAAAGTTTGTTTCTCTAACTCTTCTTCCTTCAAATCAAATGACTTTTATAGTAATTAGAGTGAAATAATTGTTGTAGCTGATTTGAGAGCTATTGGAGTAAAATTCGGGTAGATGTATGATCATACTCTTTTAATGCATGATCGTGCTTTCGACAATAATTGTAATCTAATAGTTGACTTCTTCCTATCGTGTCAACCTAGCACAGACATATGCTTCACACATATAGTCGTGCACTTTTATAATCTCAATTCTTCATATTTTCAAAAGGTCACATTGTCTTGTACATGATTCCCTTTACGATCATTACACGATAAAAAACTTCTCTTGCATAGGTGTGTGTGTGATCTCTGTGCTGGTATATGTTCAGGTTTTTACTTTTAGCTTATGCATGACTGTACATGCACAGAAACTTTCACAGTGCGTCTTCACTTTTATAATACACAATCGTGTACTTAAAGTTATATAATCGTATATCTTAGCATTTTGTTGCATGGACACTTGCACAATTTAAGACCTCATGTGTCACGTTACATATGACATACAGTCATGTTACTAAGACACATACGATCGCGTACTTAGTCAAACTTGCAAAAATAAACTCTTTTGTTCTTTTTGTTATTGATCAATTTATACAAAAACATATTAGATATTTTAATTTAAGTTGCTCATCAAATCAAAACATACAAGAGTCTCACAAATACAACATGATAAAAGGACTTGTATTATATGTCAATCATCTAATTGTTCAATAATTTTTTAGCATGTTGAGATTAATATCAGATACTCAAATCCGATGCTAATTAATATTCTTATTTGTTGAAATTAGTATTAAATACTCATATCCGATACTAATTAATTTTATGATATATAAAAAATTAGCATCAAAACAATGCCCAATGCTAATTTTTTATATCTCATAAAGCAACCAATCGCTAAAATTTGAACGTCTCTTTTTCTTTATTTCCACTCTCGGTTTAGTCAAATCTAAATCCCCAAATCCCCATTTTTCCTCACAAACCACTTTTTGTACGGTTCCTTGTGCAAAATCAAGACATCACAGGTAGTTTTTTTTTTTTTTCCTTTAGCATTATTTTCCCATTACCCCACCTTCATTACTTTTTTTTTTGTTTCCTGGTTTAATGGCTATTTTTGTCAGCTGGTTCAACTTTGTTTTTGTTGTCTCTCACAAAATAATTTATATACTATTCCCTTAAAATGTATTTGCTTACTTGTTAATTTAATATATTTACATTGAGATATTGTTACAAATAACTAGATGTTTCATGAACTTCAATTACAAGATTAGTCCTAACACTGGGTATTGATTTCTTTTATGTAATTATTTAAATGCTGAGAAAATATCAAAATAAACAAGTTTTTTTTGGGCTTTCGTAAGGAAATTTTCTTGTTTTTTGATTCGAAATATGATCATGTAACGAAACGAAGAAGAAAGGTTTTTTTTTTTTGAAAAATTTCGTTGCTTTTATGTTTTCCTTTTCTTTAAATTTGTTCCAGATGTTGTTCAGATAATTCCGACTCAAATGAAGCACGTGCTTGAAGATGGGTCTTCGGGTGATAATAATAATTCTTTAGCAGAGGATGTGACTGTTGATCCTAGTGTGAGAGGTTTTGATAGAGATTGCGATGCCATGGAGGATTTGTTGAACCATGTTCTCTGCACTGGTCTTGGATGGGAAGTGGGCAATGAAGGACAAATTTTATTCACTGATCCATTTTGTACTCCCAAGGTTTTATGCTTCAAAACAAGCAGTACTTTCCCTTCATGCTGTTGGACGTATCTCTGGATGCACTGTTGACATTGGCAACGGAAAAATTGGTGTGTGTATCTACTTCTTGTAGCAAATGAGATTATTGTTTGTGTATGTGCATGTCAGTGTCTGCATGCACACATGCATGACATTTCAATGATATTAACTGTTTGAATATGATAGCAATACAGCTCGTTTGTACCGTTTTACAAAAGCATGTAGGTCTAGTTACTGGATTTTTCAAAATTTTCCCTGGAATATTGATTCATAAGCCTTAGCAATGTCAGAATCTTTTTAGGTTAATGGTGTTGATTATCTTTATCTAATTCAGATATTTTAGCGGTTCTGTTGAAGAAGTCGATCGTCTCCCTTTGTGATGTAACAGATGGTTAGATGAGACTGATAACTTATATATCCTATATTCACTTGTGCAATCCACTTAGTAGGTTTAAAAAATCTTTGTTTCCCTTTGAATCCATTGCAAAATGTATTATTTGTTTTCTTCGTGACACGTAAAACCTTTCCCATCGCCACCAAATATTTCTCCAGTAATTGAAGGTGTAGTTCAGCACATTGTCTCTCGAAGATTTGAGTTCGGAGGTGCTGATTTGACAAAGTTACTTACTCAAGAACTAGGTATATCTAATCCTCTGGTGAGCCTCAGCGTCTCTGGTATCGAAAAATTGAAAGAGCAATACTCTTGCTGCGCTGAAGATGGACTTGCTTATGAGAAAACCAAGTAATCATGTGAAATAGAGCAGCATACTCTGCCTGGGGGACAGGTTTTTAATTTTGTGTTTACTTAATTTGCCAAATTTGAGTTGTTAAAAGAATAAAGGTATTTAGATACTGAGTTTGATAATTTTATATATTATTTGTGATGAATTTTAGTTGTAGTGAACAAATTTGATTTTGATGTATAAAAATTTTGTTTTTTATACTTTTTAATTGATAATATAAAATTGGTTTCGCATATTAAAATGATTATAGATATTTTTTATACTTTTAATTAAAAATATAAAACTAATTTTGTATATTAAAATGGTTGTTAGGAGAAATTATTATTGTATCGCTGGAAAGTAAAAAAAATATAATTAAGAGATTAATATCGGATTAAAATAAGAATAAAATCATTTAGAATTTAATAAATAATATCGAATTTACACCAAATTAACATCAGACTAATTTAATATTAGATTAGTATCGAATACGATTCTTAATTTAGTATCAAATTAACATCAGATATATTTTGAATCAGTTCAGATTTCTTATGCTAATCTAGTATTAAATTATAATTTGATTAGTATTAAACGTAGTTCTTAATTTAGTATCGAATTAACACCGAATATATTTTGAATTAATTTTGATTTTCGATACTAAATTAGCATTGAATACATAACTAACTCTAATTCAATTGAATTCAGCTTTTTTTGTATCAATCGCAAATGCGATGCTATTCTAATTCTAAAAAATATTAATATCGAATTAGAATCAAAATCCAACCCATATAAAAAAAAAAACATTTTTTCTTGTAATGACATGAGGTCTCTTTGGGGTAACACACGGTGAAACAACTTAGGGTTAAAACTAGTTCAATTAAAATTGATTGAAGTGAGCTACCAGCTGGTACTGAATATAGCCTAATGAAATATCAATATTTTGACAATCATAACATTCTTTAAAGAGCTAGTAACCAAAACCGATAGTTATTTTAGTGACTCGTTAATGATATAAATATATTAGATAAATTCAATACAGGTCCCTCTTTTTTTAAGGCCCTCAGCCAGCCCTGCGAGTAATACAAGTAGTATATGAAACCCCAAGTATTGCAAACTGTAACTGCAAATGTCTCAGAATCCACAGGCATGAAGAATTTTCAGCAAAGATAAGTGACGTTTCAGTTACACTACTGTCCGTCTAAGGTTCCAAGGGATTCCTTGAGAAGTCTCTGTGCTTCTTCTCTCCGCCTGGACGAGCCAAATGAAACAACAGTCAGAAAAGTCCACGACAGCTAAAATAATATATTGTCAAGGATACAGTACCACCAAGATTTTATTTTTTTTTTCTATTTTCTAGTTATGCTTCAGTATTATATGCTCAATGTTTGAGAATAGGAAAAAATTTTCTCAAACAGTAGTTGACAACCCCTCAAGTTGTACTGAAACAACACACTTAAGTTGTACCATACATCCGCTGTAATATAATAAGAAAGTACTGCAACACTCCAGCCAAGCAAATCTAAAGGTAAGAGGTGATAAGGAAAGGAAGTGGTAGAACACTCCAGATGAGCTTCAAAATCTCAATGGGCTTGAACAAAACTACATAATTTTATACTCATTTAATAAGCAAAAGCCTTACTGTATGCCAACTTCTAGACAATATCAGTTATTTTAGATGTTCTAAAATGAACTGATTGAGATTGCAATTAAGATGACCGCAATGTAGTCCACTGAGACAAACAAGGAAAGCTGAGAAACAGCAAGGTTAATTTGTCTCACTATGTGTGATACAAAGTTGGTAAGGTTACATGCAGGCAGGTACCTCACAAAGATTTTAAGCAACATGAGAAGATAAATATAGTAAAATTCAATTCTCTGTCTTCTGGCATTAATCAATCACTCAAAAAGAGCAGCAGGGGTATTCAAACACTTGAATTTTCTTATTGTCAATGATCTATATAACCAAATATCAGTGATAATAATCAGGAATGAATCACACTCCTTCACTCAAGACAATTTCATTTGAAGCAGCTTCTAACTATTTCAGTAAGTTCTAAAATATCATACCTCTTAATATCGTCAACCGCTTGTTTACGGCGATGTATCTGAAGTTCTAATATGTGTATCAATGTTGCTCTAGCCTGTATGGCAAAAAACATAGGACAATTAGTGTTTGGTAAATTTCTCTAAAAGGATCGTGAAAAAGGATTTACCTGATGGGGGCGTAATGAATTGAGAAGATGATGCAAGTTCTTGAATATAAGGGATATATCTTCCACTCTTCTAGCATATTGAGACGGTCTTTCAACAAGGATATCAGCAAGCTCCAAAATGTGCAACTGCAATTCTCTGTTCAGCGACCTCAGTTCTTTCTTAAAATCTACACAAGGCAGTGTTAGCAATGTCATCACCATATTATTTATCGGCAGCAGCAAAATAATGGCAGGAGTACACAACCCTTGCAACTATCATGTTACTTAACAATTGTTTAACACCACAATCTTCTAAACCAACACATGTTTGAGAGTTTTTGAAGTCGCAAATTCATAGATACACAAGCAAAAAACCAAAACAAACATACACATACCAACATTTGGTCCCTTCGGATAAAGTTGACGCACTCCCTGCTCTTCCAAGCTTGGGAGCACATCATCAGTCTACAAATAAAACCACATGAAAACCTCACAATTAATAAATAAAAATATAATGTGAATCCAAATCACACATTAAATAACATTAAATACAATTAAATCATATGCAATCATCCCCACTATGTGCAATTGAAACAAACTTACAGTGTAGTTGCCACCAAAACAAATGTAAGTCCCTTCAATAGGAGGCGGAGGTGCTGGAGCTGAATTAGGGTTTTCTACGTAATCTTTGTATAGGCGATAAAAGGGTGGGGGAGGTGGATATGTAGCAGTTGCCATCACCAGAAATCTATTGTACTAAAACCTAAAACCACTAGAAAATTTTAACTAAATCAGTTGAGGGCTAACAAATTTCACTTCAAAATTCAATAATTATAACCAGAAATCAAGCCTAGAACCATCATAATAATATTAATGAATTGACAAAACCCAAAAATTTCAACAACTTTTATCTGAAATGAAACAATTTTACACCTCTTTCTTAAGAAACCCATCTTTAAAATTCACCAATAAACACCCCGTTTCAAAGCATGCCCACCACTCATTAAACAAACAATTTCCATCAACCTAAATCACAAGAGCAGTTAATATGAGTAGAAACGACCAACAAAGTTTGCTTATAATTCTATAATGATAACTCAAAAAGAATAAATTTTTTGCATGGTTATCGATCTTTTTTACTTATAAAAGAAATGCGTAAGCTCAAATCTCAGCTAATTTGTGTTCATTGCTCGCTCATAAAACTTTTTCCGGCAACCCGAAACCAAAAATCGACCGGAAAAAGTTTTCCTACCACTGTTTAGAAAAAAACCAAGAAGCTAACTTTAAAATTTAGCTAAAAAACACCCGTTCACGTTTCCTCTCCAAATCAAATTCAATTGAAACTAAAAAGAAAAACACGAAAAACAAACCAGGTGGATCGGAATCTTAAGCCGATTTAATCCCAATCCCGAACACTTTCTTCACTTTACTCCAAGCAAAGGATGAGTAGCGGTTCCGGCTCCGTCGCCCGGCAGCGACAGTTCGCGAGGATTGTTGAAGGATTTAACCATGGAGTCACAGGAGTGAAGCCTAAATATATCTGCTGTTAATAATTAAAGTTGATTTACTAAAACTGTAAAATGACATTTTTATCCCTGTTTTATTGTGCAGGGACCGAAGAAGTATATTCTGGTCAACACTTAAGACCGCTGAAACAGTGTGTACAAAGAAAAAGAAAAGCCGACAGAGAGAGATTACGCCCAATTAAAGGTATTTGTTTTCTAATTTCATAATTTTAATTTCAAAATTACTTATTGAAATGGGAATCCAATCGGTTTTAATTTGCTGATACTGCAGGATATTGATTGATTGTATCTTCAAAACTTTTCAATTTGGGAATTTATGTACCGGGTATTTCTCATTTCTCAGTTCAATTCTTTTATTTACGATTTTTTTTTTTTTGAAATGGGAATTTTGAGAAATACCCTGATTTTAATTGGTGAAATTTAGCTCCTCAAATCGATGCAATGCTGCTGATTTGAATTGGTTTTTGAAATTTTATGTGATTTTTTTCTTCATGTTTCAAATTCTATAATTTTTGAGTTTTAATGTTTTTATTACGCTAGATTTGTGTTTTTGAAATGGGAATTTTGAGAAATACTATGTTTTTTACTCAAAAGAGTGAATTTGGCTTCTCATATTATGCAAATGGGAAATAAGTACCAATTTAGTGGATCAATGATGATATGGCACCATTTAATTGGATGATTTTGCATTTAAAATAAATTGACGCATAGCATCTTTGAAATTTAGTATGTTTTTAAATATTATGACTCGAGCAGTTTTGATTTTCATCTCTTTTGATTGTATTGTATGTGAAATTTTATTTTGTAGGTAAGTTTAGACATGGATGCAAATGTTGCTTCAACTGAGGAGCTTTTACTGGAGAAGATTGAAAATAAGAATGAGGTAAATCCTTCATTTCATTGTTATCTTTTTCTGATAAGAAATAGTTCACAAGATAGCGCAGGTGTTTCTCCCCAGATTAGGTACCACGTATGTTGATAAAATAACATGTGATATCTTCAAGACCCCTGGTACTGCAGCAGTTGATATTAGGACCGAAATGGTGCACCACTTTACCCACAGAAGTGAAATTTTTATTGGAATTTGTCACACCGGAAGGTGAGGAAGGGGAAGTGTCTGATCATCCGTGTCTTATCAGTTCTGACTTTGTTGATGGCTTTGCTATTTCAAAGAGGAATTTGTTTAGTCGGGTTTCAGGATGGTTGTTGAGTGACAAGAGAGAAGATAAGATAGATGATTTTGTACAAGAGATGGAATTAAGTGGGTTAGTTGCCGATGGATAGGAGGTAAGCAATTGCACGAACTTTGCTGAGGAATGTTGATTTCAAGAACACATTTCAATGTGACATGAAATTCAATGTGGAGGAAGAACTTACTGAGCATGTTTCCATCTGTGGGTTCAAGTTGTGCACTGCAAAAACGAGGGTCGTAATGCCATATTTTCTGCTAGCAATTGGAGAAGCATGATTCAATTTGCCTTTCAAGATAATTCCATGCAAATAAAAGTGCTCCGATAGCCTCATGAAACAAGCCATGGACAGACACTGCAGAACTGTGTCTAATGAAGGCTGTCAACTGCCCTTTCTATGCAGTGGGCTGTAAAACCCCTATACCTCAATGTACGATAGAGCAACATCGTCAGGAGGACCTAAATTCTCACATTTTATATACTCTTTTCAGTTATTTACAAGTATCTGTAGAGAACTTAAAAGCAGGTAGAGCAAATAAAAGAGGTCAGTCAGATTTGATTGCATTTGTTTTTGTCATTCAACTGTGTAAGTATCAAACTGCTTAGTAGCCAATATGATATCACAAGAATAATTAGTCTGTCACTGTTGCCTGCTTAAGCACAATGCATATCATTCATCTGGTTCAAATCATTCTTTTTCTTGTATGACTTACTGCACCCTAATTACTTATTCTAAAAAAATAAGAACAAATGCCAGTAAAACAGCACAGAACCTCGATGTCAATAGTTCGCATCATAAATCATACTTTCCCATGTCAAGCTATGGTTTTCTTGATAAAACAGATATGTGACTATAGAACCCTTTGCCAAGCTTGTTATAGGAAATCTGTTCTGTCATATTGGTGAATTTATACCTAATCTTATCGAAATAAAATCTGAGGAATGGGGAGTGATTCGGAGATATGTAAACTGTAAAAAGTTTCAAAATGCTTCAAGATACCCATAGCAAGGTGAAATTATGATGAAAAGTCAATGGGATGTAGTGGGGAACCAAATATAATATCTTATGACTACATCCTAAGAAGCTTATTAACCTTGTTTGAGTTTGTCCAACTAGGAAGCCATATATTGATTGTTTTATGGTCTTGGTGTATCCCAATTTATGGTTGTTGAATTCTCTGAGTGCCCAAAATATCAGTGAATACTAACCTTGATGTTCTAGATGGAATTTTTACTACTACTTCATCTTTTAATTAGATCATATTCATGAAAAAAGTGGCAACCAGCATTTCTTGATGCTGTCATGTTTTAGGATGAGATTATGCAACTTCACATTCTTGTTCTGCGTAAACAATATGTACACAATAAAGTTTACCATTGGATTTCTAGTGTCTGTTATCATTGTAAAATTACTCTAGCTTCAGAGTCTTGTGTTCAATGCTCATAATGCTTTGTTTGTTGGAATTAGAAAGATCACCAACTGACAAAAATTCTCAGATTTTTTTGTTCAGTGTAAAGCTTTAGGGAGTTGGTGTTTTGGTTGCGGCAAAATCATTTATATGCCAAGTAACTTAAATTGTATGGTAGCTTCAGAACTATTTATTGGCAAAAAGACTTATTCCACGCATGGTTTGATGTTTTCTCAAAGTTCCACCCATCTGTAAAATCTAAAGTCTCACATTCGAGGCGGTAAAAGTAATAGTTTTTGTTAGCTTAAAGTTCAAATGACTATTTTATCTTTATTCAGTTAAATAACTAAAATACTCTCTAATTTAAATAATTAGCTGACCTTTTTTCCAAGAAAATGACAAAATTATCTTTTAATTTAAAGTAGGAAAAATAAAATAAATAATCTAATTTAAATATAATTAAAGTAAATTAACTACATCATATTAAGATTTAGCCAATATGTTCACATTTGTCAATTTTCTGAATTAGCATATTTTTTATACCAATTTTACCCTTGATAAACACAATTACATCTATATCCTTTACATTTTATATATATAAACCATTCCTTTACAGGGTATAAAGCACGATCGTGTGTATTGTTTTGGCATAATCGTGCATCTTTTTAACCTTTTTTGTTTGTATATTGCACATTGCACGATGGTATCACACAATCACATGCGCTAATAAACTCTTCACAGGGCATGACACATAATCATGTGTACTGTCCTAGCATGATCATGCATCTTTTTACCCTTTCTTGCTCATGTGTTGCACGTTGCACGACAAAACATATGACACATGATCGTGTGTACTTTCCAACACAATCGTGTATCTTCATAACCTTTATTCTTTGCGTATCGTGCATTACATGATACTGTTACACAATCGCCCACGCCTCTAAAGACTTCATAGGACGTGATGCATGATCATGTGTACTTTCCAACACGATTATGAATCTTGGTAACATTTCTTCTTCATGTATCATGCATTGCACAATGCTATCACACAACCAAGCGTGCCTCTAGAGACTTCATAAAGTATGATGCACAATTGTGTGTCAATTATTAGCACAAGAAGTTTGCACGACTAAAGGATGGTCGTATTGGACCTGAAAGGTGAAAGCATGGACATGTTGTATTTTGGCAAAATTGTGCTGGACTTAAAATTATTTTTAGAAAGTTATAGATCCTAACCCAGGTACAACTATGATATAGTGTTTTCGACTCATAAGTTAAATTACAAAAGAATAAGGTCGTGCTTAATAGACACATGATCGTGTGATGCTTGAAACTTGCAAAAATATAAATTTTCACTCTGCGTCATGAACTAAATCATGCAAGGGGTAAGCATTAATCTTTTAAACATATTTTTATCATCATCAATCTTTCCCTTTTTGGTTAACGACAAATATATTGTAACATTTTAAAGTTTGAACAAAACGTTTAAACAAAAACTTAAAAACTCATTTCTCACCCTGTGTTATTGATTTAAATTGACTTGAACTTTTACCAATTACCAATTCTCCCTCTTGTTAATATAAATTTAAAAAAAAAAATCATCGGTCCCTCTGTGTTATTGATTTCAAAAATTGAATCCAAATCTTATAAACCATAAACTTGGATATTTTGATCAAATGACTTTTTTTTTATATGAATTCACATGTCAATAGATCTCAATTTGTGTTTGTATTTGTGAAAGAGACCTCCCTTTCTACCTCTTAAGGTTGTTTTGTATTAACTATAAACTTAAAATTGTAACTGACTATTCTTAGATTATTATTATTATAGGGTTGATTGATATGTCGGGATATGTTTTGGTTTGCTATGAAAGTGAATGGCTGGAAGATAAAAATAAAAATTTACTAACTTATGTCGAAGGGAAGGATGATGTCGTCAAAATTTCAAAGGGCACAACATTAGAAGAATTGATACAATTATTATGTAAAATTCTTCATATAAATTAGAGCATAAATAAGATTGAAGTATCCATGAGAATTGCAAATCTTGAACATAAGAAACCTCTGGTGATTACATATGGAATGTCTTGTAAGACTCTCTATTCACCTGAAAAAATGCATTCCGCCATATGTTAAAATCATTCATTTAATAATTCTTTCATCACCATTACATAACTATTATGTTTTGCAGTAACCACATGTAACAAACTAGGAGTTCGAGGGGGACATTATAGATATTTTATAAGAAGGCGATGTTGATAAGTTTTACAGTGCATTCCACATGTTGATCACATGTAATCAAAGGTTTCTTGTGTTCAAGATTTGCAATTCTCATAGATAATTCAATCTCATTTACTCTTCGATTTATATAAAGAATTTGACACAACAATTATATCAATTCTTCTAATGTTGTGCTCTCTGAAATTTTGATGACGTTTTCCTTCCCTTTAATATAAGTCAATGTATTTTTATTTTTATCTTCAATTTATTCACTTTTATAACAAACCAAAGTATACCCCGACATATTGATTAACCCTACAATAACAATATAAAGATAGTCAGTTATAATTTCGAGCTTATCATAAACACAAAGCAAGCTCATAATATCGAAAAAGAGGTCTCTTTCACAAAGGCAAACACAAATTGATATCTATCAACATATGAATTCATATAATAAAAACATTATTTAATCAAAATATTCATGTATTGTAGCTAGTGAAATTTGGATTCAGTTTTTGAAATCAATAACACAAAGAAAAGCAATGAGTTTTTTTATTTATGTTAATAAAGGGGAGAATTGATAATTAGTAAAGTTTCAAGTCAATTTAAATTAATAACACAGAAGAAGCAATGAGTTTTTTAGTTTTTGTTTAAAAGTTTTGTTCAAACTTTAAAAGGTTTCCATATATTTGTCGTTAACCAAAAAGGGAAAAATTGATGATGATAAAAATATATTTAAAAGACTAATAGTTATCCCTTGCATGACTTAGTTCATGACACAAACCTGTGAAATTTTATGTTTTTACAAGTTTTAAGCATCACAAGGTCATGTGTCTATTGAGTACAATCGTATTCTTTTGTAATTTAACATGTGTGTCGAAAACACGATATCATGGCCATACCCATGCTAAGGCCTATAATTTTTTTAAGAATAATTTCAGGTTTAGCACAATTGTATCAGAATACAACATAACAGTGCTTTCACCTTTCAAGTCCAATACATCTATCCTTCAGTCGTATAACGTCGTCATGCTTATAATGAACATGCGATCGTGCATCATACCCTATAGAATCTTTAGAGACACGCATGATCATGTGACAACATCGTGTAACATGCGATACATAAAAAAGAAAGGTTATGAAAATGACAATCATGCTAAAAAATGCACACAATCGTGCGTCATGCCCTGTGAAGTCTCTAGAGACAGGCGATCTTGTGATAGCATCGTTCAACGCACGATACATGAAAAAGAAAGATTATAAGGATGCATAATCCTGCTAAAAAAGTACACATGATCGTGTGTCATGCCCTATGAAGTCTGTAGAGGCATGGCAATTATGTGACACCATCATACAATGCATGATACAGGAACAAGAAAAGGTAAGAAAATGTACGATCGTGCTAAGATAGTACACATAATCATGCATCATGCCCTGTGAAGAGTTTATAGGCATATGTGATTGTGTGAAACCATCGTGCAATGCGTGATACATGAATAAGAAAGGTTAAAAAAATACACAATTGTTCTAAGACAATACACATGTTTGTGCTTCATGCCTTGTGAAGACTCCATCGTGCGATCATGTGACATCATCATGGGATTCGCAATGCATGAAAAAGAAAGGTTAAGAAAATGCACGATTATGCATGGCAATACACATAGTTGTGCTCATTGAAGACAATTGATCGTGTAAAGACTTATTACAGGCAATTTAGAAAGCATGACCTTACAGTTTTGGCATGTGATCGTCCACAAACGAAATGGTCATTATGTTTGTCTCGTGTGCTAAAATTGTAAGCCCTCTATATTGCATCAAATTTCCATTACATCCAAACATTTATAAAAATATCAGTTAACTCCAGTATGACAGAATGTCAACACACCCCTATTAAATTAATCCCTCAATATTTTTCATTCGACTCAAACATTATAAAAATATCAATTAAGTCTTACATGACAAAATTTCAATAAACCTCCTGTGTTTTCAATAATAATTAAATTTTAACTTAAATACATATAAATATTTAAACAATCAATTTTGTTTTCTTTAATTTGAATCAAGAAAATTTTTTACTTCAATTATGGTGTTTGTGTTTTTGAAGTAAGTAGGTAGTTTATATATAAAATGTAGAGGATATAAATATAATTGTGTTAATCAAAAGCAAAATTGGTATAAAAAAATATGCTAATTGAAGAAATTGAAAAATGTGGTCATTTTGACTAAAATCCTAATATGATGTAGTTAATTTGCTTTAATTATATTTAAATTAGGTTTTTTATTTTATTTTCTCTTAATCAAATTATGGGTGTAGATTATTTTTATATTTAGTCCTTAAAAAGTGGTTAATTTAATAAATTATACTCTATCTGGCTTTAAATTTATGCGAGAAGAAATTAAATTAAAAAAATCCCACTGATATGGGGGAATCCCATTATCTATAAAGGATTAGTTTTTTCATAATTGTAAAAATAAATAAATAAATCAAGAGAGATAATATATTTTAATTTTTAAAGGTGAATATTTTTAAAAACTTATAAAACAAATTAAAGACATAAAAATATTTATTATTAATTAAATATAAAAATTCATTATACATTTTAATTTTATTGAGCATAATAGTAATTTTTATTTTTCATAAGAAATGATAATAATAAAGTTTTTAAAATAAAATTTTAACATTATAGAAGATGAGCCATGTAAAACAGCCTATTTAATCATCCACAACCGTAAGTGATTAATTGAAAATAAATATTTATTGCCCTAAAAGCACAAAGATGAACATGCGTTAATTAGAGAAGCAAAAGAAGATCCACTTCAAAATTCAATTCCACTTCCAAACTGATAAATAAACGAAACAAAAACAAGATTTTCGGTTAACTACAAAGATAAAACGGGTAAGACCTCAAGGAATCCAATAAACATTTTCTATTCGGAACACAAATTGATCAATTACGGCACAGAAAATTTTCACCCCCTCCAAACCATAATATTACCACTAATGTTTTTAACTAAACCCGGACTCCCCTGTTTAGACTAACCATGCGTGCTGTACTATCTATCTGGGAACCCCTCACGGCTGATGTCCGATTGCCTCCAGAATATCCGCTTGCTCCTCGTAACTGACCGGACCTGTCCCTTGAATATCCACCAGATTGGCCTGGCCCCAATGTCCTCCCACCGCCAGCATACCCTGATCGGATAGTTCCTTGCCTTCCCTGAGTGTAAGTTGAGTTATCCTGCCACTTGCTAGCTGCAGCACCTATAGCAGGATAATCCTGGTTATCCCTCCGCCTGAGAGGCAAATCTAATCCACCACCACCTATTCTAGCCTCGATTGCTCTTTCATTACTTTCAGAAAGGACCGACAGCTTCTCTATTAACTGGAATGCCAGAGCCTGCAGCCTCGAGTGCTCAATTTCATGGAAAACAATGCACTGGGTAGGCTGATCCCAACTTGCGTGAAGCTCCTCATTGATCATCATCTTACTAACAATGCTGTGTGTCTGAGCCTCCGAAAGGTCAAACATTTTTGTGAGTTGGTCTAAGCTTAGTGAATCATATGATGAGGAGTACGTAAAAAGATACGTCCTCAGAGCCTCTTCCTTAATCTGGGATTTAAGCATCTCCAGAACACTCTCCCGGTTCCGGAGGAGCTTCCAGACATCCAGAGAGTTGATGACATCAAAGGCCTTCTGGAAGTCTCCCTTGGTAAGTGCCCTGGTGGCCGCCATAACATGGTCCCTGACATTTTCTGGGGGTCCAGTGAAAGTTTGCCTCTCACTCACCTCAAGCAACCGTCGGAACGTCTTGCTTATGACCTTGCGTTTAGCATCATGGATGTTGGCTGCCATGTTAGGGACCTCAAGCAGCATGGCACAAATCAGATGTACAGCCTCCAGCAGCTCAAGATTTATGTGCATATGGTATGGCATTTGACGTCTCCTTTCAAGCCTTTCCTGATAAAAATCAACAAATTAAGGAGTGAATTAACTTATAACTTTAATTTATTTGTAATGCACTACATGTGAACTCGCTCCTTTCTTCTAAGAAAAGCTAGAAGTTAATTGAAATATAAATAACCAAAATTTTCAATACTCAACTTATCAAAAAAGAAAATGAAAATGGTCCTGGACCTTTTAACTTTTAAATAACTACTTCCAATCAAAGAGATCCTAAGTTTATTTCCTTTCATGGCACTAGTCTATAGCAAATTCATTTTGCATGATAGCTACTTACAATCAAAGAGATCTCAAGTTTAGCCTAGGATTTGAGAGATATCTACAAAGACAAATTACAAAAACAGAAGAAAATAGAAAACAGGATAAGGAAATTTGCAAAAACATGTTTTTTCCAGTATTCTTTGGATTGCTTGATTTCAAAAACTAATAATCATATTTAAATTTTATATCAAGTTAGCACTAGATCAACTAGAATGCGAAACAGCAGTTATAATTCAATCACACTCCACACTATGACAATCAGTTAAAAAAATAGAACCATCTGTCATGAAACACAAGAGAAAAGCTTCCAGAAACAGAATTACCTTGTTAAGAATGCACATAATATCATCTTAAATATAAAAGGCCACAAGATAAGTACCTGTTCAGGAGTCTTCTCATGGTATCTACTCTGTGAAACACCTTGGGCAAGCAACTCCTTGACCCTTCCACCTGAATATAGTTCAGAAAGGCAGCTGTGTCCTTCAGTAACTAGTCCAACCCTAAATGCACATAGGCCAAGCTGTGCCATAGCCCTGTTAAAGAGTATCTGG
This sequence comes from Anacardium occidentale, assembly GCA_026122585.1. Classification (NCBI taxonomy): domain Eukaryota; kingdom Viridiplantae; phylum Streptophyta; class Magnoliopsida; order Sapindales; family Anacardiaceae; genus Anacardium; species Anacardium occidentale. The sequence goes on from JAJEJH010000267.1 coordinate 219,229, forward strand.
GATAAAACATCCATCTGCTGAACATTATCTTGCAGATGACTCATTAAAAGCAAGTCACGAGCAGTTGAGAACTCATCCAGGAGTGCATGATGGTAAATATCACAAAGCATTGCACGGGCTTTAGTCCTCTCATCTCCATACTTGTATATAAGGGAAACTAGAATATCCATCATTGTTCTACTATTTTCAGGAAATGTGGGCTTTCGAGGCACAATCTCAGGAACAACGATAAATGCAGAAGGTCCCCTACTCTCCTCCTCAGCAGCCTTCTCTCCGTCTCCGACTTCTGCCTGGTCAGCCAATTTCCTCATAGCATCATAAACCTCTTGTGGTTTATAATAGATGAGCTCAACACGCCTTAAAGCAACCTTTGCAGCAGCCTTGAATTCTCCAACCCGCTCCAAATAGTCCTGCACATCTTGAGCAAGAACTGACAGTATAGGCTCATCTCTAAGTCTTTCAACATACTCGCGTGTGTGGGGATCAATGCTTTGCAAACTCTTGAAGAACTCAGTGTCTATCTTCTCTACAAAGGCAACCAAATTTCCCCACACCCGAATTGTCCCATTATAGTTTGCTGGTTTCTGTGTTTCATTCTCATCAGGTTCAATCATGTCATTCACCACAATATTAGGATACTGAGTAAGAATGTCAAGTACAATGAGCATATTTTGCACACACTTCTTCCACACATTTATAGGCATGTGTCCACTAAGACCTGGGTTAACATCAAATTGAGCAGAGATAACACTGAAAAGAATTTCCAGCTTCTGACCAGGAGTCCTTGCAACCTTTGTCAGGAAAGTAAGCTGCTCAACCTGCTCAAACCTTCCAGTTCCCTTCCTACCACGAGCAGCCACAACCTCCTTAAACTTTTTGTTTACAGTTTCCCATGTGATCTCACTAGGATTCTTGAATTGCTTGTCAATCAGCTTATCTTTCTTACTCAACTTCTTCTCCCAGCCCTTGTCATTATCATCATCAGCTTCTTCTTCTTCTTCCTCCTCATCGGCATCAGATCCTTCTCCAATTCTAATATTGTCAGGATCCTCCTCAAACTCTGAAACATCATCTTCATCCTCCTCAGATTCCTCATCTTCATCCTTCTCCTCCTCACTCTCAGGATTCTCCCTGCACTTATTAATCAAATCCTCATATTGCTTATTGTTCTTTTTCAATTTTTGCTTCATGGAATTCAAGGCTTTTGCATTGCTGCTACTCATCTTCTTTTTAGCTTCCTTATTTGCCAGTGCTTGGTTCAAAAAGTCCTCCAACATCACAAGAGCTTTGATATATAGATTAGGAACCTTGACGGCCTCGGTCACCCTCATGACCTTCTCAAGCTGCTTATTTATCTTGTCAAAACTCTCTTGCAAGCTAACCCAATCATTGATCTTCATAGCATTCTTCATCTGGTCAACTGTAGCAGTCATCTCTTCAAATCGTTTGTCCTTGGCTGACCTGACCACTCGTTTTTGACCATCAGAATCATCACTATCACTTGCCATGCCCTTCAGGTATCTGCTTCCAGCAGTTTCAGTGGTGGCCTCAGCTCCCCCAGTTTCAACCTCATCCTCATAATCACTCTCCTCCTCCTCGGAGTCGCTGCCACCCTATTTATAACACAGAAAAACTATCAAATCAGACAACCAAAAAAAGAAGTGAAATCCATAACCAAAAGATTGCTAGTATCCAATACTTCACTGGAACATTTAAAAAAAAAAAAAAAAGACTGCATATACATTATGCCACCAACCTGAGTCCAGAAACGTGAAGACATTCTGTTGTATGCAAAAAATCACAAAAGTCAATAATCTGAAACCAAACAAGACCAAAAACGAGAAGTTCATCAGTACTAATAACCCAATGAATGAACCCACAATAAAGTAGTAACAACTACGAGCCCACCACAAGAAACTATAAAAATAAGTATATCAATGTATCAGTACTTCACAACTACAAGCACCAGCTTCATTGGCACAGAAAGAAGTCCAAGAGAAATGAACTCAAAAAATTTTGAGATTTATATATCAACAAAAATTTATAACTAAAAAGCTCAAGCTTTTTTTCATGTACAAGTTATTTCTACGGGTTTATCAAATCTTTCAAAAAATTAATCAACAAATTGTTAACTAGTGAAACCAACTATAAAACGATAAAAGAGAATTAATTAAAAACAAGAACAAACACAATCCAAAACGTAAAACTCACGAATCAGATCGCCCAGCAATTTAACACACTCAAACACTAAACAGACAGACACTTTCAATATCTGCATTCTCAGTTCCTTTAGTTTTCCCAAATTTTCTGCGTAACCAAACAGAAAAAAAACTACCGATTGATAATGCGAAAAAATAGTATTCCTTGCTAGGGTTTATCAAATTCAAAAAAAAAAAAAAAACTGGCTCGTTAATAGACTAAAATGCATCGATAACTATTATTTATCAAATATATAACAATATTAAACCTGGAAAGCGAATCAATTTCACAAAATCAAATTATCAAAACACCAAAATTCCAGTATCAGTATTCTCAGCTTCTTATCATTCGTCCAAATTATGCTCTGCAATTTATCTCCGTAGCCAAACAGAAAGAGAAAGAAAAGAGATTACCTGGCGTGTAAGATTGGAGAAAAACGACGGTGGGCTGCGCACAGCGAGAGCTTTAGTAAAGAAGCGAGAGAGAAGGGTAGGGTTTGTTAAGTATAAAACAAAAGGTAGGATTTTATACTGGGCCGGGTTAACCTTTTTTTTATTGGCCCATATCTCTTTAAAAATATATACTAAGAGCACCCAACTTGATTTTTTTTTTTTTTTTTTTTTTTTTGGTGATGGTACATGTGTAAATTTTAAAGGCCTAAAAGGGCCTTTTGCTTCATATTTTTAATATTATTTTTTAATTTATTTTAATATTTATAATAAACAAAACCTCAATAAAAAATCTTAAATCCAAATGAATAAATCTAAAATTTGTTTACGAGTCTAGGCTTGGCTCGATAGGTCCTAACTTGAATAAATTAAGCTCAATTTAATATGTTTAACCGAAAATCCTAACCTTAGGGAAATAACTTATATGTTTAAAATTAAGACTAACAGGTACTTAATAAATTTCAATTTCTATCTGAAACTAAAATTTTAGGAAAAATTTTCAGTATTTATATATATAGTGGAAACTTTAAGTTTCGAGTTTTATAGCAAGACTCTAATACATAGAATTAGAACCAACTTAGAAGTATTATATGTTGTAAGATAGGATAGAACAACCTTAGTAACCACAAAGCCAAGAAATAAACCTCCAATGCTCCACATACTGCCTGTCACGAAAAAATAATTCCAAATAACTTCTCGTATATCTAAAATAATTTCTATCTCTCCATCTTTTCAACCATATGTATACATGTAGCAATGAGACGGTAGGATGAAGATAAAAATTAATTGTTTAGCCAAGAAATCTTGAAAATGGTCACAGCATGCATGTATTGCATGTGAAATGATTTTCTTGCTCATGGAAACACTGCCTTCCCTCCATTAACAATTCTCGAAAAATCATGAAATCTAAAACAAACTACGACAAAAAGGATATTTTTTATTGAATTAATATATTAAGAGGAAATATTAGAATGAGAAGTAGATGGTAGTTTCTTCTTCTTCTTCTTCTTCTTTCTTTGGAACACTTCGTGTCCTGCATGCACTGTTTGTTAATTGAGAACATTAACTCTAAGGCAGTCATAAAAACTGATATAGATAAAATATTGGTGTCATTTAAGTTATAATAATAAGGCCAAAACACTTATTCCCACTCATAGTTTGGTCTCATACCAGATTCTCACCTCTGAAGTTTGTAAAACCTAAAGTCAGTAAAAGTTTTGACAGTTAAAAGGTATTTTTATCATAATAAAATAAATTTTATATAAATATATTAAAAATTAAAAAAATATTTAAAAATTTTTATAAAAATTTGAAAGATATTTAAAATTTTAAAAATAAAAAACTCAGCCACAGCTGTCAGTGTCGACGACGGTAGCCACAACTAATGAAACCAAATGACCAGAAACGGCCACCTAGTTGGGTGCTTTCTGTTTTGGTTGAGGTGGCCTTGGCCACCTTCATCAGAAAAAACGATTGAAAATGGTCGATCTTGGCTCTATCGATCGTTTTCAACCATAATTTCTGACAGAGATAACTAGATTTACCAAAATATGAGACTACCAAATCTAACCACCTTCGCCCAATAAAGAGACCAGATTTGGCCTCCCGTAGAACCAGATGGTCAATTCTGACCATTTAGTTCCATTAGCTATGACGGTGGCTAGGTTTTTTATTTTTTAAAATTTAAATATTTTTCAATTTTTTATAAACTTGTTAAAATATTTTTTATTTTTTTAATATATTTATATTTAAATATTATTTTATATTTTTATTATAACTTTTTATTATTTTAACAAGTGTATTTGAATCATTTTACAAAATATGTTAATGAAATTGAATAAAAAATAAATGAAGATTGGGTGTTTGGGTTTTTAAAAGTTAGAGGGTGCGAATTGTCTTTAAGTAAAACCTTGGGTCGGAATAAGTCCTTGAAAGCCTGATAATAAGGAATTAACTTACATTTTGGTTCCACCATTGAAACAAATTTGTTTCTTATTTCTCCTTCCTTTCCAAAGACAACAAGTTCATTTAAAAATATCAATATAATATTGTTTTTACATACTAGAACTGCAACATTCAGTACCACGATTTAATTTCATAAATCTCAAATCTTTGATCTTATTTGATTCACTTCTTCAATAAACTTTTGTCAGTCTTCTATATTAAACATTAATCCGCTCAGGGATGGACCCGGGTCTTTACAAGGGTAGGCCTAGACTTGCCCTTAAATTGAAAAAAAAAAAAATGAAAATATCTTGTTAGACCCACTCAAAATTTGATACAGATTTAGACAAACATGTTATAGGCCCACCCTTAAATGGATCCTTCTTTGAGCCCTGTTTTCAACTTTCAAGAAACAAATAAGTTCTTCAATCTTCATTTTCAACTTTCAAGATATAGTAATTTCTTTAATATTTGTTTTTAAGTACAATAATCTTTGTTACACTCAAGAAATATATTCATTTGTTTCCCAAGCATATATATTCCTCCTTTGTTTTTTTATTCAATTTGTTTTTTACGCATTCTCTAGTTTGAAATTGGATTAACGATAGGTTTTTGATTAAATTCATTTATTTTTAAAAATGATCTCAAGAATTGACTCAATTGGTGAAATACCAAAAGTCATATTAGGTTGGTCCAAGTGGTAATAATATTATGTGATATTGATATTAACTATCTCTTTTAATTTTGAGGTCATAAAAAAAATTTCACTTAATTACTATTTGCTTTATTATTTTTTAATATGTTTTGTTTGACATTAATTTTATTTACAAAATCTAATTATTTTAAAAGATTAAAGAAAAGTCGGGCCAAGATTGTTGAGGGAAATTCTACTAATGGTGAGGCTAATTATATCTTTTTAGAATAAAAGGTCTTGTAATAACGATAACAACACCAAATAAAAAAAACTTAACATTTGTTTAATATGTTTAATTTAGATGAGTTTGAAACTAATCAAGGATTGAGGAAATCAATCAATGAGATTTATTATACCGAGAAGCTAAAAGACGAAGTTCCAAGAGTATATTTGCTTAAAGGTCTTTACTTTTGACTTGATTCTACTAGAATTTAAGAGTTGAAAAGTTTCACAAGTGAAAGAAAGGATCAGAAAGTATATATAAATCTCTGACCTTTGATTCAATTATACTCTTTTAGTACTTCAAATTTAATCGTTATAAAATTTGTGTATTTTACTTTAAAAAACAGTCTATTTAAAAAGTAAAAATAATTATCATCTTTAGTTCTTTTAAATTTAGACGAAACTTCATATAAATTATAGTATAAGATAAAATCTCGAATCAGTTATTGTAAAAACAAGAATTGATCTTGAAAAAACTAATGAATCGATTTGGTATATGATAATGGAAATGTATAGAATTTTTTTTAAAGAAGTAGATATATATGGTTCGAGAAAATTTATTTTTAGAATTAACAAAAATTTATTTCATTAATGTAGCAAGTAAAATAGTATAATGTGGAAAATGACCAAGTCTTTGTGGAAAATTATATTTTCAAATAAACTAACCCTTAAGAAGTGGATTTGGCGATCAAAGAAAACTACTTGAAAATGATGAGAGAAGACTTGACATGTAAGTGGAAAATTTTAGGTCAAGGGGGTTAAGTGAAAGACTGAAAAGTTTTGACCTTAGAATTTTGACTTAAAAAAGGCTGAACTTTGAAGCTTGAATGTTGAACCATTCCATTGATGAGAATTACAATGTCATCCTTCTAGTATCGGTCTCACAATCAAGGACATTTATTCTAAGTACCAACATTTTGGTCCTTGGATTCGAGAGAAACTTACAAGAATAGTAGATGATGATAATTTTAGTTTTGAATGTAAAACATCACAATTATTATAAATTAAAGGACTCAATTATGCAATCAAATTAATATGATTTTTGTATTATTGAGAAAAAAAATTAAAAAATATTTACCACAATGAATTGTAAATTAAAAAGAAATTTAACATAAATTTATGTCATAATAATATTATTATATGATTAAATAATTTTAAATTAAAAATAATATATTATTTAATTATATAATAATACATCATCGTAAGTAAATAAATTAATATTTATTGTTTATATAAATCTTACTTTTTAATAACACCTTAAAACAAAATTAAAAAAAAAAAAAACATTAATTAGGAGAAAGTTATTCATATAATATGTTATATTGCAACTAGATAATAAAAAAAAATATCACATTCACGTAAAAATTAACTTATTCTAATATTGATTATAGAGATTTACTCAAATAATAAAGATCAAGATTCGAATTATGATTAAAGTTAATTTCTGATTTACTCGATTTGTGATTACAGGTTCAGATGGTTACAAATCTCAGGTTTATCCTATTCGATTAGTTAAAATTGATCGATTGATATGGATAAAAATTCTTAAATAATAAAAAAAAAATTGTTCTAACGGTTACTAAACCAACTATTTTGAAGGGTTGGTGCTAAATTTTAGATGGATGAAATTGTAATTTTTTAAACTAATGGTACTGAGAAAGCATATCTTGCAGTGACTGTCCGTGCTTCAGTGAAGCGCATCAGACCAAAAAATAATTATTCAAATATTTGGTCAGAGATTTTCCTATATTCTGTCCAAAAAAAAAATGATGGAAAGTTCTTATCCTCTACGGAAAGGTACAGCTAGCTCTCTATTTTAGTATTTCCCTAAAATTAAGGTAATTAATTTTTTATAGCAAATTAGATTTTATCATTTGAAAAAAGTTCTCATAATTATTTTAAAAATCACGCGGCTATAAAGAGTTTTATATACTTTTTTTTTTCTTTCAAAAGTTATATAGTATTGTTATAATTACATTTATTATTATCTTATAAGTTTCACCTTCAATATTATTAAGTTTGAAATTATTCATCTAAATATATATATAAAATTAGAGTAATTTTATTTTTATCGAAAATAATACGTTAAATTTACAGACTAAATAATTTAACGTAATCTAAATAGTTGTTACTGACTTTAAACAACAGTAACAACTAAACAGTTTACGTCAAATCATTTAATGCAAGAATTCAATACGTTAATTTAGTAAAAATATCATTTTTCTAAAAATTAAAGAAGTATTAATAGGATTCATGTAACGATTGTCACAACTATAGCTAGGTTTGGCATGAACCCATATTGAAATCAAAGTAATTTAAAATACACCCCATATTCATATTCTTATTATCTAATTGAAATTTCAAATTTGTTAGATCGATACCACAGAAATAAGTTTAATTATCTAATTATTTATACAAACTTTAATTTAAAATTTAATTATGTTGAATTTAAGGGTGTAATATGGTATTATTAATATAGGGTGTGACATGAAATTTTATCGACAAGGAATGTATTGATATTTTATCATGTTGACGTTAATTGATATAATACAATGTAAGAGTATATTGAATATTTACAATGTTTATGGTAAACCAAAAATTTTTCATTTGGGCGTATATTGGTATTTGATCATACAAATGATATAGACTCAATAATGTATCTATAAAATTTAAGGAAACTTTATAGTAGTTACCAAATTGATACCTTATGGAAGGTTAACTTGGTATTTACCAAATATTGTATCACATAAGGCATAAAATAAACCCTACACACTATATTGTAAGGTCAATGTTATAACCATACACTAGACTTTAAACAGTAAACCATAAACCCCAAAAATTAAACACTAAAACCTAAACCTAATATCAAACCCTAAATCATTAACCTTAACCTAAAAATGTAAACTTTCATATACTAAAAATCGTAAATCATAACCAATAAACTATAAAATGTAAAACTTATATTATAAACCCTAAATTATAAATCATAAACTTTAAAATTATAAACCGTAAACTATAAAATTGAAATTGATATGTTAGACCTTCAAGTGACAACTAATCTATTGTCATTACAGGGTTGATTGAAATGTTAAGATATGTTTTGGTTCGTTATAAAGGTGAATATGTGGAAGATAATAATGACAAGACATTGACTTATATTGGAAGACTTCAAGATGTGAGTAAAATCTTGGAGAACACCATATTAAAGGAAACCAATTGTTGAGTCAATTTCTTTAGATAGATCGAAAATAAAATAAGATTCAATTATCTATGAGACTAGTAAATCTTGATAGTAGAAGATCTTTGGAAATTAAATGTGGTCAACCTGTGAAATATCTTATTGGACTCTCTTTTCATCCGAGAGAATACAATCCACTGTATATTAAATACACTCGTCTAATGGTTCAACCATTAACATTAAGTAGCAATTATAATGTCCAATAGTCATATTTGAGGAATATCCGATTTTATGCTAGTAAGAGTAGTTAACGAGAGACACTCTTATGGACAAGTCAAGCAATCCTACTTTTTCATCTTAATCTCACTCTAATTAGGCTTTTAGGGATGAAGGAGAGATAGTCCCGAATGTTTTTCATGTTGTAGAGATGATATCAGTGTTAGTGTATATCTTAGGAGCTAATAATGTCGTCAATTCTAGTGCATTGAATTTTGTATATAAATGCATTTTGAATGTATTAATAAAAAAAAATGTTCCTAATTCACATATAGTTTGCCTACTTCAAATATAATTATTCATATATTTCATGTAATTGTTCAAATGACGAAAATCTTTGGAAGATCACATCAATAATATGTTTCTTACATAAGTAATGTTAATTGGGCATTGACATTGCATATTAGACATGTTGAATACCTTCATTGACTATCATGTGATGATATTAGTATAAGTAATGAAAGTCATGTCAATATGATATTAGCATATATGCACAATTAATAAATTATTTATCGAATATGACAGATTACAATGTTATCACATAAACATTTAGAATGTGATCAATGATCTATCATAAAGTTGTATTAGTGTACCATTAATCCTTATACTTGAATTATTAAGGTTGCCTTCGATATAAATGCATATGGTTCATATAATGTATAAGCACGAAACTAATCATGTCTTATATGGTAAGCTTGTTTGGTTATGTATTATTATGTACGAAGACAAATGATAGTGAAGATAAGATCTGTTGACTCGAGATAATATAAGCTTAAGTTCTCGAAGGAATGTCAATATACATTAGAAAAAAGAAGTCTTTAAACAGTATAAATGTAATTCATAAAAGGCGGTTTCATAATGGTATTGTTCCAATATATTGACTGTATTAGATCTAAGATCAAAATGAAGGTTTTGATATACCATAAGCCCATTCTTTATCAAGATTATACGATCAAAGGATTTTAACTATATGACATATATGATTATCAAAGGTTCAATGAAATTCATCTTCATTACGGTTTAAGAATTATGTTATATTATTAGATACTTGTCATAGTTAATGAAACTCCCAAAATAACTTATTAGGTTTGTTATCTAACTCATAACTAGATCAGAATGAATCTGATATATCACACATAACAACCTAAGCAAATAGAAGTATTAAATAATGAGATTTTATTATCCATAGCTAGCTAGCACTTTCTAAGGATAATATGGTCATTTTATGAGAAAATGTTCCATGAATATAAATAAAGCATTTTAATAGGTTAAAGTGAAAATGGATTTACATGTTATTGCGGAGTTTAATTGTAGGAAAATGGAAGGACTTGTGGCCATTTAACAAAAATTTTCACTAATTACACATAAATTAAACCTCCCTCATTTCTTATAATAAAAAAGACAAGAGATAATAAATAACTGAGAAAATGGCAAAGACTAAAGAATATAAAAAATTATAAAGTTTATGGGCAACAACAAGAAAAAAGACTAAAGCTAATAAAAGATCGAAAAAATGACAAAGTAAAAAACGATTAACGATGGTGTTGCTTCACCTGTGCATATTACACATATTATTAGTTAATAGTGTTGTTATACAATGTGTGTAAAATTTATAACAAGAAGAAATGTTTAATAAGAAGAGTAGCTCACAATTACAAACAATAAAACAAAACAATCATGGTGGCAAAAATATTCAAATGAAAGAAGCTTTCAGTTGTGATTATTGGCCAAAATTACAATTTGGGACTAAGGGACATTAGGGCTTTGAAACGAATCGAGCCCGAACACTCGAGCCACAAAATGATTCGATTTGAGGTTGTTAAGCCAAATTTAAGTAGGCTTAGATTTTAGTCACAAGTCCTAGTCACAAATTCGAACAACAAATTTAAGCTAACCTCAAAGCTACAAATATAAATCACAAATCCGAGCCATTGATTTAAACCAAGTTTGAAATAAATCGAATCAAACTTTCTATAGCTCGAGTTTGACTCATTTTAAAAATGAGTCAAATCCATTTCCTCAAACTAAATTCGAATTTGAATTAAACAAATTTGATCTTAGTTAAAGTAGTTATATAATTTGACTATATGACAATTAATTGAAAATGCTAGGGATATTTTTGTACTTTAGGCTAATAACAAAAAGGGTAATAAAATGATCGTTTAATACACATTTAATGTAAGAAATGTGTAAATATGTGTTTATACGTTTGAAGTTCAAAAATTTGTAAAGAAGTGTATAAAATAGAACAATACGACAAATGTGAATTAAACACATTTTTACTAACCAGGATTTTTACAACAAGACAAACACTCAAATCTTTAATCATAGCATCATTTAAGTAAATTTGTCACACTTGTGAAAACATTTGAACAAATGAATTGAGAAAAATAAAATTAAAAAAATAGATACAAAAATAGATTTTTTGCGTAATTCGATCTAATGATCAGAATGTCTAGATTTAATATATCCTTGATACTATGAATGTTGTACAAGAATGATACAAAAAATGACGTGTTGTGTGTCATATTCTATCTGTTTTTCCCCTCTTTCGTTTTTACTTTTTTTTTTTTCTTCTTATATACAAAGTTCCTTTTTTTAAGGGATAAAATCATGTTTATATCAACGACAATTTTATTTATATGAAAGTTAATATCATACTTAACATACGACTTGATATCGTTTAATTACTAGTTGTTTTTCATGATGTTTTAGTTTTAAATTCAGTATGAACTTTCATCTAAAGAGTTACTTAAGTTAGGAGTTATCATACTTCAATGGATATACTCACTTTCCCTTCTTCTTGTTTATAGGATAGAGTTATGAATAACCTTATCAAATTCAATTTTATAGGTCTATAAATTAGTAGGATTAAAAAAAAAAAAAAAGAAAGAGTCCATCGGGTGAACAGAAATGAATTTCTAATTGCATAAAATAGTTATTGCCACCTGTTCAGTTGAAACTTAAAAGTCTCCTACTTGTGTTGGTTGTTGTATGTTTAATGTCATCGTCTTCTCTATATATATTGAACCACTGGCTCATGCAAGAATAGCAATAGCCCTACCGATTACGAAGGCTTTTGAGTTTTCACAAAAGCTTAATTTCCATTTGGTAGAAACCTCTTTATATTCTTATTATATCTCCTTCATCCATCACCTTTCCCTATTTTTGGTTCTCCTTTCATCATCTTTCTTCTTCCTACCATTTTTTTGGTTCCATTTCCCCCACGCTAAGGTGACGTTATTTTGAGCCGAAATGCTCTTCTAATCATCTGATTGGTTTGGTTTGTGGTTTCATTGGCTGATGTTAATAGAACAGTATGTAGTTTTTTTGCCATGGTGTAACTTTTTTTATTGGATTTGTCATATGGGTTTTCTTTCGTTTCCAAAAGCTTCATGTATTTTTGTTCAACCATGAAGCTAAGCTATTTTCTTGAATCTTTTTATGAAGAAAACTAAGCGAGGAAAATGCAACTGTTTTCAAGTTTTTTAATTCATTCTACAACTCAAAATGCATTAGTTTTCCGAAATGGGTCATTTCTTCATTGGATACTTTGGTTTCATTCTTTTTAATCTAATGCCTTTTTATTATTTTCAATCTTTATGAACAAAACTAAGAGGAGGAAATCGAAATTTTCAGAAATGCCATTTTTTTTTTCAGGCTTTTTCATTAACTATTTTGAACATTAATGGTGCTGATGTTTTTGTTTTTGCTCCAAGCTTCTTGAAATTTGGTGGTTTAATTTGCTTATATTTAACAGGTAGAAAGGGATCTTCGTGTTTTTCAAAGGCGAAAGGGGGTCTCTTCTTCATATCCAATAGAAAATTCTGATGATTTACGTGGCCGTTTTGGGGCACTTTTCGTTAGATCATTCAGTGCCACAGGCGACGGAAACAGCGGTGGTGGGGAACTGAGGGCTTCATTCTTCTACTAATACAGTTTCAACGGCCGCCAGGCAGAGCCAACAGGTAAGATAATCATGCAAGGATCACTCACCTTCCAAGGGACGAACTTAGAGAACACATTATTGCTTAACACTCCGATAGCAGAAACGGATAATCAATTTCTTGGCAAGGCCATGAATTTCAAGAACAAAGATTTTGAGGAGGTTGAAAATCATAATGCTAATGGATATGGTGATGGTGGTGATCAATCTTCGAGATTAGATGGTGTTTGTGGGAGGGAAATGCAGCCGGGGGAGGTGTTGGAAATGGCCGGGAACCACAGATATCAAGCTGCATTGAAGTTGCAAAAGGTGTACAAGAGTTTTAGGACCAGGAGAAAGCTTGCAGATTGTGCTGTTCTAGCCGAGCAGAGATGGTATGTTTTAATGTCTTTGTGCTATGGAACCCTTCTAGGTAGATGGTAAGGGTTTTTTCTTTTTTTTTATGCTTAAATTTTGGATACGCATGGTATAGGTGGAAGGTGTTGGACTTTGCTGAGCTCAATCGGGTGTCATTCTTTGACATTGGTAAGCAAGAGACGGCAGTTTCTCGTTGGTCAAGAGCAAGAACCAGAGCTGCCAAGGTAAGTAAAAGTATTGTCAAACGAGGAGGAGCTTGCTAGTTCATTATTGTTAATGTTTTGATTGTTTGTTTCCAGGTTGGAAAAGGTTTGTCCAAGGATGAGAAAGCTCGAAAGCTTGCTTTACAGCATTGGCTAGAAGCAGTGAGTTCATTCGTCTGGGAAATTATATGATTGAATATGAAACATTAGATAAGATTCATGGTGCTATTCTTATTCATTTTTTGCATTGCTGGCAGATTGATCCTCGCCATCGTTATGGCCATAATCTTCAGTTTTATTACAAAACATGGCTGCACTGCCAGAGCAGGCAGCCCTTCTTTTACTGGTAATGATAATTGGAAACAAAATGAATTAACAGCTTCTCAAGTGAGATTTTGCAGAGCTGATATATCAATTTTTGAAAGAGCAGGCTCGATATAGGCGAAGGAAAAGAAGTAAATCTAATTGAGAGGTGTCCTCGATGGAAGCTTCAACAGCAATGCATTAAGTATCTTGGTCCGGTTAGTCATGGATTCTCTCCGTCTGTTCCTCTCTTCCACAGAGGACTGTAGTTTTTAAAATTTTTAAATTCTAACTTGCAGACAGAAAGGATAGAATATGAAGTAGTGATAGAGGGTGCAAAGTTCTTGTACAAGAAGAGTGGGAAACTTCTTAATACAGCTGAAGGACTTAAAGATGCTAAATGGATCTTTGTTCTCAGTACATCCAAGAGCTTGTATGTTGGGCAAAAGAACAAGGGCACATTCCAGCATTCAAGTTTTCTGGCCGGTGGTGCGACATTATCAGCTGGAAGATTGGTTATCGACCGCGGCATTTTAAAGGTAAAGAAGAAGCCATTGTTGTGTGTTTCTGAGGAATTAGATTCTTTTACCTCAAGTGGGTTTTGCGTGCTGATATGCCGCATTGAAATTTACAGTCGGTTTGGCCTCACAGTGGACACTACCTTCCAACTGAAGAAAATTTCCAGGCATTCCTGTCCTTCCTCCATGAGCATGGCATAGATACTGAAAATCTGCAGGTAAATAGAGCACTGATGAAGTTAACATCTGATATAACCCAGAGTTTGTGTAGTCATTAGCAAGCAAAAACTTATATGTCTTGCCTTTTTGTGGATTTGTTGTCATTCATATCTGAAAAACGAAACTTGTATCATTCATAGCAGATTTTTGTGAAATATTAAACAATGAGGGCTAATATTTGGTTATTTGCTTCTTTTTTTTTTTTTTTTTTGTATATTCTGTTTAGAGAGCGCCTGCTGAGGAGGCAGAAGAAGGCAATATCAAGAAGGGCATCAGCCTGCATAGCACTTCATTAGAAGCAGAAATCTGCAAGTACACTGAAGCAACAGAAGCTAAAACTTTAGCTCAAGAGCATATCAATTCGCAAGAAGTGGACACCAAGGCTGCAGAAAGTTCTGGTAAACTAAAATCAAAATTGTCTCAAAGACCTGGCTCGAAAGTGACAAGAGTTGAAGTACCGACAATAGGTGAAGTGTGTGACATTTTTAAGAAAGATGTGCTTCCTCAAAATTGTCAATCTCAAATTTCAGAATCTCCTTCGGAAGATGTTTACGAAACAGCAGAAGAATCATTTTCGTCAGATGAAGAATTCATGGTTCCTAAAAAGAATTTGTTTGATGAGGATGAGGATAATGATGATGATGAAGAAAACGAAAAGCACATTCTAAAAGAGAAAATCATAAAGAGGATAGATTCACATAAAGGAATGAGATCTTACCAGTTAGCTCAGCAATTGTCCTCCAGATGGAGCACAGGAGCTGGGCCACGGATTGGTTGCGTGAGGGATTACCCTTTTGAACTTCAGTGCCGGGTTCTCGAGCAAGAAAACTTGTCTCCAAGAGCAAGAGGTGCAAAAGGTGCATTATCGACTGCACTAGGTAGAAGTCCCCTTGCTCCAGAGAGAGGCGAACATCCCAAAAGGATGAGTAGACTAAGTATATCTGTTGACTGGACTTAGCTGACATAGGAGTTAATTTATGGTCTTTCTATGACAATCTGTTGAGAATGAGAATTTGTTGCCTTCCAATACAGAAAGATGAGTACCCTTTCATTTCCTGGGATCTATGTTAACCTAAGTTAATCTTAACCTACAAGAAGGAAACAGGGACTTGAAAATCTAAATACCATCACAAAGTAGAATTCATTTATTATTTGAAACTAATAAATGTAAGTGAATGTCTTAGAACTAGTAAGTCTCGTTCTGCTATCAATCTTAAATACCAATTACAGAAGTTTTAATCATTAAGGATTTTTAAGTTTCACCGTGTTTTAGCATCCTAAATGTGACCAATGCATGACTATGAAACCGAAAAGAATACCTTAGTTAATTAAGACACAGCTCATAGTTGAAATATTGAGCACAGAACTCATCCACTAGCTTTTTTGAACATCTACAATTATGAAAAAGATAGGCAGAGTTTGGTTACCTACTCTACGACGTAACACAGGCACATCTACACCTGAATGGTAAGGATCAAACAATAGTATTAACCATATGTAACACCTTCACTTACCCGAACCACTATATTTCCAACCGAGTATGTTAATAGCAAGAAATTAAGGGTCAAGCCAGTTTTAAAAATGAAGACCGTGCTGTTGTTATGAAAGACACCAGAATTCAAGCTTGCAGGTCTACCAAACAACCAAATCAGAAAGAATCAATGAATAGAAAATTTGCATATTATTCCATTAATTGCATGATTCAATATACAGTTCCCATTTCTTTGCCAAGCAACTTATACACTATTGTACATTCAACGAAGTCAGCTACATGGAAAAATTATGCAGCATTTCACCTAACCAACTACAATTGCGCTGGCAGCGGGAAAATTTAAAAAATGGGGGCCCACACCCAAAAAGTTGTTTGACTAAAATCCTAGATGAAAGGGAACATGGCATACTCAGCATAGAAGAGATACCATATAAACCCGTAGAACCCTGATATTGCTTCCTGCACAAGAAAATAAAATTATAATCAGATAAGCAAGAGGGCCGTCTGCATCTTA
This sequence comes from Anacardium occidentale, assembly GCA_026122585.1. Taxonomy (NCBI): domain Eukaryota; kingdom Viridiplantae; phylum Streptophyta; class Magnoliopsida; order Sapindales; family Anacardiaceae; genus Anacardium; species Anacardium occidentale. The sequence goes on from JAJEJH010000267.1 coordinate 235,743, forward strand.
ATACTGTATCATATGAGCCTCACTAAGTTGTGAAAGATCTATCCACTAATGTACAACCATATTAGTTGAAGGGCCAAGATGTATGGTATGGTCAACTTAGCTATAATTTTTCTCTACATTGTAACTGCCAAAAATTTTAAGATGTATATCAAGCAACAACAAAGCTAGGATTACCTTGGTGTAATTTGCTTGTTCTAACACCCATGCCTGAAATCATAATCCAGATGAAATTGTAAGATGAGAAGTGATACCACATATTACAGGAATAACCAGTAACTCCAAAAGTTTAAGTTGACAAAAAAAAAAAAAAGAGTGATCGTGTTTAAACTCTAATACATGTATGAACTAAAGATTTGTCATATGAATCTAAATATAATTTAACTAGCCACTATCTAACTCATAGAAAGGGAAAAGATCAAGGATTTGAAAAACATTGCTGTCAAATAGTCCTTTTCCTTTTGAAAAGGAAAGCGTTGATTCTCGTTTAGGTCCTTTCTTCCACAAATATGCAACTGTTAGGTTACCTCATTTACACTCCTGTACTTCAAGAACTTTCAGGTGAGGAGCCCCTTAAATGAGTGGGTTGGTCCCTTTTCCCTTTAACCAGGGAAGAGTTGACTGTCATTTAGGTCTTTTCTTCTTTGAATATGTGACTGTCGTCTTTTTTCTCTTAGATTTGATAGTCACACACGACTCAATTCGCAACCCATACGATCAGTAACAATGACGAGGACACCAATAACGACATAGAGATGACGAATTTGATGATTTTTTCCCTGATTCCTTGGCAAGGATGACAATTTGTCAAATTTTAGACAAAATTGTTAAATGAGATCTTGGAAATCAGTTTAGCCCAAGAGATCAAATTTGATTATGGTTGTGCAAACTAGATGACAACAATGGTGCCCATAATCAGAAATGATCTATGATCAGGTGATTCAAGCGAAGGACAGATTTGGTGACAACAACAAAGGACAAACGGCATTCTAGCTACAATAATGAAGATTGTAGATTATAGCTATGACAATAAAGGCAGACAATGAGAGAAAATAACAGTGGGAATGAAGAGACATTGAGATTAACTCCTAAAGCTTTGATACCATGTTATGCAAGAGAACCTGAAGAAATTGTAAGAAAAAGGAAACTTTATTTAATTGTGTGTATTATCCTTGGTTTAGGGTTGAATTATGCATACATTTTCTCTATAGGAAAGGAAATAAATAATCACAAAGTGATTTACAAATAATTATAATTGATTCCTCCTAATTTTATAATTGATTCTTTCATAGTTTCCCACAAAATCAAATTGAAAAGTAATCCATGCAATACTTTCAAAAGAAATAAAATAAAATAACAGATCATGGTGTTAATTAGAGAGACACCTGGAAAATCAAGCATGATGCCAGGATTACATGTGTAGGTATCATTAAGTTACGCCTGAAAGCCTGAAAACATAAAAAAAGTAGACTTAGTTAAAAAGCTAACCTCCATAGAAGAAAATGTCCAGAAACACACTAAAATACCTCACTAGTTCCACAAGATTTGCATATGATCAACAAAAATTGTAAAGCAACTAAGGATACACAATAAGATTAAATTTTGAGCAATACAAACAAGCACACAACTCATTCCTAAAGTGGTCCAAATGAGCTTAAAGTGATGAGTAAGTAATGCATAAACCATTTATAGCTCAAATGACTAACTTCAAAGGAGTAGAACCCTCACCTGGGGCATGTAGATTGCTGCTAATATAGCAGCAACATAATTTACCAGCAGAAGTCCTGAACCAAGAAATGCTATGTTTCTAACTCCAAGCTTTGTTGCTAAAGTGGATATTTGAAATCTATTAACAAAAGCATAAAAATAAGAGTGCCACAAATCTAAAAATAAAAGGGGGCATGATTAGTTCAACCTGAACTTGAGAACATATAAGTGATGGGGAACAAAATTAGGGACTCGATGGCTTATTGAGGGAAATATCAAGATAAATAGCTATAACTTGGCATCTCATATATCATTCGTAGTTGGTGTTATAATCATTCGAGGACATAAACAAGATATCAGTTAGCTTATAAAAAAGAATTACATCAAATACATTTACATAAGCAGGCCAACATCTTACTTTCGATCTCCTTCTACATCTGGAAGATCTTTTGTAACAGCAATGACCAAAGCAAACAATGTCACAAATGTTGTAATGAAAGCCACAGGTGCACTGCAAGTAGAAATTGAAGAGAAAATGTGACAATTCATCTGAAGAGATTGAACAAGCATAGACACATTCAAAAGAAAAAGTTAAGTATAACCTGCACATATAAATGAAATGGTATACTCTAAGTTTTGTAGCCAACTGTATCAATTTGTAGGGATAAAAAAGGTTTCAAGGTAGACAAAATCACTCACTCATACATGACTCAATCTACCAGCATAAGTGGATGAGTGGAAGGTGGTACCACATCAATAATTATAACTCAGATTAATTAATTTTCCATCATAATCATTATGACAAATCAGCAAACTAGTTAGTACCTACAACCACCTTATTTGAGCCATTTGCTAACTATGGCAATTGATTCACTCAACTATCTTGTGAAGCAATATGTAATGAATGAGCACTCACTTCCATTCAAATGAGAGTCCAAGAGCAGCTCTTGTGGCATAATATACACCAAAATTAAGAAGAAATCCCCTCACCTGCAGCAGTTATTTTTGGTTAGTTTCTTGTTTAACAAACTAACTTTCTAGAGACTTGTGTGGCAGTATTTATCAATGTAAAAGTGAAACAGAGTTTATACTGATCACTAAATAATTCTCCAAAAATCTAAAACAATTAGTATTCATAATAGCAACATAAGGTAATGACATTTTTGTTCAACAATTATTTTTTATCAAATAGAATTAATATTCAGACTACCAAAGACAGATATGAGACATTCAATTCATCCAGTTTATCTATCACATCTTTTGATGGAGTAATGTTGTGCTTATGCCACTTAAAAGGATCCTTTGCTCACCTTGTAATTGGCATATGATCATTTTATAATGTGAAATGATCATTTTCTTCTTTATCATCTATACAGAAATTTTGGTTCTAATTCCAATTTTAGAAAAAACCTTTTATTCCACGTAAAATGCAGATTAAAACCCAGTAGGTATTAAATACTCTGTTGCACTCTAACGTATGGACTTAAGCTCTTGTATCAAGTGGTAACTTAATATGGCATGACAGCTAAGTTGACAAAGTGATCCTGTGCTTGAATCCACGAATGCATTATTTGGATTATTAGAATTAGTTCTTATAATTACAATTGTGCTAAATTTACAAGCCTTTTATGTGAAAGGGTGGGCCAGAGCTTATGTATTTTATTGGACTCCTAAGCTAGTAACATTGTAACAAGTGGTGGGTCATCAAAATGCAATTAGTCAACGACAACATGGGAAACTATCATAAAGTTGATTTTTCATATTTGGAGGTGAGGAAGGTGAAAATAAAATATACCGTAGCAATTATAAGAAATGCAGCCACAGGAAATCTCTTCATTCTAAGGGGAGGAACAGAATATATGGTTCCCAGAAAAAGGCCGAGAGAATATAAGGAAGTGATGAATGGGCCAAAGTTCAATGCAACAATCAAAAGACCAGTTACAGCAAAAAATATCACCAATGACCATGCAGATTGCACCGAAAGATCCCCTGCAGCTATTGGTAAGTAAGGTTTGTTTACTCTGCAAAGAGAAAACAAAGAGCTTTACTTGCACAAATTTATCACAAATAATAGACATGACAGGAAGAAGCTTGGACTCAACTACTCATACTTCTATAAGAAATTTAACTTCACAGTTTACTCTAGCAATTTAACATACTCGAACAATATACTACTTTACCGCATGATAATTTAGAACAGTGGATTATAAAAGAAAATAGACAATGAGTTACAATCTTAGGCCATAAAATAGCTACATCCCATGAGATGCTTTTGCGATAAAACATTATCCAGAATTTGTTGGTTTTAAAAATTAGCTTCATTGAATGGCTATAAATCATCTGATATAAAAGATGGATATTAACTACTAATTGTCTGATCCAATGCTCTAGTCATAATCACAAGATATGTGTAGTCCAGTTCAAAAGCTCACAAACCTAAATTTTATTCTAAGGCTACATCCAAGTCATAAGTTCTTTACGTGTAATCACAAAATTTTACATAGTATTTCACCGCATACTTGTCAATTCCAACATCATAGATTTGATTGATGCCGACTATATAACCATTTCCACAAATTAGAGCCAAGAGGCCAGAGAATGCCTTCAACAGCAGCGACCATTTAATTAGATTTGAGTTCTCAATTAATGCTCTCCCCACCAAAGCACTGTCAACAGAAAATCAAGTAAGCCTGCACAGCACAACAAAAATTGATTTACCGATTCTACCACCGTATATGTAATTTTAGTACTCACATAGATCCTAGAGCAGTTCCACGTATGGTATGGGGCCTCAGAAATCTCCAACATGCATCTTTGAAAGCTGACACTTTGTTGAGTATTGAATCAGATCCAGCTGCTCCAATATCGGAGGAGGCCTAGTAGCATTCACTTTCACATTAATGCCATAGATAGGCTCAGAATCTCATAGACCAAGGTGTCGAAGATCAAATACAACATGTAGATTAACCATCTCAACCCTCAAAACACATCAGAGTAAGCCAACAATAAAATGAAATTGAATCAAAATGCTCTGTTACTACTAGTCCATTCTCAACCAATTTATGAATTGGTTGGCTCATCATAACTAATTCAATTTCAGCAAAATATGTAACTTTTCTATGAAATTGCATGATATCTAACATCACAAATCTATTTCTCTTTCTTCTTCATTATGAATTCCATTGTCATGTTAATGAGCGCTAAATGATGCGCCCGTCCCATCTAAGACTTCAACTGATCTAGAAGCTAGTGAAATGAAATTAGCCACCTCTCAATTACAATAACCATATTCTCTCAGTGAGCTGAACTTCAACACATAACCAATTCTAGTTCAACTGTTCAAACACATAATTATAAACAGAATTAATACATCAATCCATGTTACAAAATAAACCTAAAACAAGAACAAAACCATAAAAAAGTTCTTGTCAACCAATATATAAAGTCGTAAACAAATTTGAGCTTAAGTGATCAATATTGAGAAGACAACAAATACCCAGATTGAGTTATGCTTCTGAGATTGTTTTGGTGCATGCGTGGAGCCAATTCTGCGACTGTACAGCCCAAATGAAGGCCATTTCTTGGAGCATTTCAGCAGCAACTCAGAGGATTTGCACTTGGGCTTAAAGGGTATCTTTGTTTGAATTGAATAAGCTTTGCAGGGTGGAGTTAAGGCTGAAATTGAGAGAGATGGTGGGTGCGAGAGTGAGGGCTCCATGAAGGGAGGGAGGTGAGTGGCGGTGAAAATCTATTATTTATTTATTTTTTGATGTTCAAGCTTGATGCACTCCTTCAATTTAAAAAATTTACGTTGAACAGACTTTGTGGTTGGATTCATTATATATTTACATAAAAGAGACGAAATAATAATTCTTGCGTACTAAATTAAAAAAAATTAAATTATCTTTTACTGATCAAAACTTAATTGTTAATTTTGATTATTATTTTATTTAATATTATAATAAATAAATTATTTTTTATTTTAAAAATTTATCATTTTCATATATAAAATTTTATAATATTAATAGTTTATAATATTATATTTATATTTTTAATTTATTAAATTGTATAAGAGCATAGTTGTTATTTTTTAACTTGTTGGAGAGTATCTTGAAATTTTAATTTTCGAAAAAAAATACTTCTAATTTTTTTAAATTTCAAAAAAATCTTTTTAAATTTTTAAAAAAACACCCAAAACTTTTTAAGCTTAAAAAAACCCTATAAATTTTAAAAAATTATATTTTATCTTTAAATTTAATTATAATTGTTAGTTTTTAATTTTATCAGGGGTAAATAGATTATTTTCCTATCTTATATTATAAAGTATTATATTCACTCATATATTTTAAAAATATACTGTAACATCAATAACTTATAATACAATATCTGTAGCCTTAACGTATTGTGTTGTGTTAATATAATTATGATTTATTAAATTGTTCAAAAACATTATTGAATTTTTTTAAAAAAAAAATTGAAAAACATCTTTAAACTATTTTAAAATTATAAAAAAACACTTTACAATTTCAAAGAATACTCTAAATTTTTTAAAAAATTTATAGTTTAAGTATATAATTATATATTATTAATATTTTTATCTATATTTACACTAATAAAATTTTTTATTTTTAATATAAATTAAAATATAAAATATATTAATAAAATTTTATAGACAAAACATCATTTAATTTGAAGTTTTTTTTTTTCAAAAATTTTATAAACAATTATCAAAAAATTTAACTTATACAAAGAAATTTTGTTTTTTCAAATTTAGTGATTAAGAATTTGTGATTTCGTCAAACCTTGGGTGGAAATAAGTTTTTTGGTCCTTTTTTTAATCTGTTAATTATGTTAGGTCACGATATATTTTATTTTTCTTCTGTTCATGAAATTTCATATTTATAAATAATTTAATGTCCAGTAATTAATAAATGGATAAATGATTTATTCCCACCCAAGGTTTGATAAAATGGCATAATCATATTGTTAAGTTTGGAAAGATAAATTTTTTGCCTATTTATTAAAATTGTTAATAAATTTTATTGATTTTTTATAAAAATTTTTTAAAAAATAAAAATATCCTCAAAGTAAATAATACTTTATTTTTTAATTTTATTTAATATTTTTTACTCTAATTTATTTTTATTTTAATTAAAAATAATAAAAATTAATATTATCAATTTATAAAAACATATAATTATATAATCATGGTAATCTAACATTTTAAAAACTTTAAGAAGATTAATGAAAAGTTTAATTGAAATTTTTAAAATTTAAAAAAATTGAAAATGTGTTTTAAAATTTTATAATTTTAATATGTCTCTTAACAATTTCAAAAATAAAATTATATCAAAAAATATAATAAATTAGATAAATAAATATTATATTACAAACATAATATGTTTTCAAATATAACAAATTAATATAATAATTTTTAAATAAAATAAAAAATTATCACTTTTCTGTATAAAATTTTAAATAATAATATTTACACTTTAAATATATCATTATTATAATATTTAAATAAAATCAAAACATCAGCTTAATATTCAACCTCAAAGCAGAAAAAGTAAGACAATCCAACGACTGAAAATAAGAAATCAAGACCGTACACTTCCCCAACTGAGAGTTCAAGACATCACATTTAACCTTTCTCTTGATTTGACCCAAAAACTCCAGCCCAATAGTCGGGGCAAAACCGTCATTTGGCCTCCGCCTCTATTAAAGTTCCATCAAGGTAGGGTTTCTTTTTCCCACTGGAAGACTTTGCAGCCGATTCTACTGCCGTTTCTGTTTACTCGTCTCTTCCCTCAGGTTCGCCCCCTGTCCCTCTGGCTTCCGCTCATCACAATCCATAGCCTCTGCTTGCCTTCGTTTTGAGCTTGATTTACATCGCTTTATCAAAATTTCTCGTTTATTCATTATAGTTGTAGCTAAATTTTCATATGTAAAGCTTCCGTTTACAGTCGTTTTGAGCTAATTTATCATTATTTACGTGTGTTTTTAAAATCAAATATTCATGTTCTTTTGTTTATTTTAATTTTAGTTCGATTTGTTTTATTATTGTGTGCTGTCTGTTGGTGTGATTTAATGTCTAAGATCTGCTTGTTTGGCTTCTGAGAATCGTGTTTTTTTTATGTTTGTGAAAGAAAACCTTGCTTCGTTGAAGATAAATATTTTTAATGGTTTAACTTATATACACGTTTAGTTGTTCATGAGAATGATTTGTTTGGTTGCTGAGAAAACAATGAATGGAATTTAAGATTTAAAGATTTATGAAAAATTCAGGGATAGATAGGCTGTCGCGAATCTTGTTTTTAATCTCTCTCTGTGAAAGAAATCTTTGTTTTGTTGAATAAAATTAAATATACTACCATCCAACTGACAAACACTCATATTGGCTTGTAAATGACTTGGCTGGTAGCCGAGAAAATAATGAAGGAAACTTAAAATCAAAGGAATATGTAAAGAAATTGGCTATTTTTTATAATCTTATCTTCTGGACTCTCTTAGAGAACTTCACAATGAAATTGGGTTAACAGCTGGACCCAATAATGTTCTAGGAGCAAGAAACCTGTGTTTACTATAATGTACTTTATTAACGTGAAGGGAGGTGCTAATAACAGTTAAATCGTTCCTGGATTTCTAATATTACTTTAACCGGTTCCTTTTGTGTGGTTTGCAAATTTTGTGTGAAAAATAGGAGTTTAGGTAAGTGGTTTAGTCTGCTAATCTTAGTTTCATTTGCTTTATTGTCCTTTGAAAGGTGTTTTGATGAACAATTTAATGTTTTGCTTAACTCTTCTATTCTTCTTGCATGAAGGATGGATTCTGCGATCAAACATGCTGTGGTGGTGAAGGTCATGGGACGCACAGGTTCAAGAGGGCAGGTTACTCAAGTTAGAGTAAAGTTCTTGGACGATCAGAACCGGTTCATCATGAGGAATGTCAAGGGACCTGTGAGAGAAGGTGATATCCTCACTCTTCTCGAGTCTGAGAGAGAAGCTAGGAGGTTGCGTTGATTTTTCAGACTCTCCGACTCTAGTATGAGTCATACTATCTTCCTCAACAGATTTTTAGCAACTAGGGTTGTGACTGTTGTTTTAGGGTTTAGTGGTAATGGCTATGTTTTTGAGTTCTGCAACTTCATATTTGATACAAGTTTTTGCGGTAAGACTTGATTTTAAGATGTGGGCTATTCATGGGATGATTAGTAATCTTTTTACTTGTGATATTGACGTGAGTTGGGTCTGAAAATATTGCCTTTTTGTGCAACTTCTAGTGATAAATTGATATGTTTTTAACAGTGTCAAAGTTTTTATAAGATAATATTTATACATTGAGCTATGAAAATAGAGAGTTTCATTATTGCTTAAGTTTAGTATGAGGTAAATTGATTATTTTACCCTATAGGGGTAGAATGATATTTTCAATATTTGCATCAAATTATTTTAAGATTATATTTATACATTTAATTAAAAAATTTCTTTCTAATTTAGTTATGAAGTTATATGTTGTTATTATGTAATTGATCAAAATGATAATTTTTGTTATCATTCTGGTTGGGTGTAGACTACTAAAATGTATAAGCCAAATGGTAACAAAATGAACCATGTCATTTGAGGGGTTTGTTTGATGAATGAGTAAACATTTTCGTATTGATGGTAAGTTGGTTAATATTCAAATAACCATGGAATTAAATCATGTCAACCATAAGAGACTTATCAAGAATGTGTATGATAAAGATATTGACTGTTAAATTAGCAGTTCTCAATGATTGAGAGGATACATTTTAATTTTTGAGAAGTATCCTTAAATTGAGAAATGTATTTTTTAAAACAACTAACATTGATGTTCAATAATCATATAATAATGTAGTAGATGGTGATAGTTTACAAAGAATTGAGTAGTTGTTTAATTATGTAGTAGATAATGGTTTACAATAAGTTAAGTATGTCAAGTTTAATATCAAATAAGATGTCGATGATGAAATGTTAAATATGGTGGAAACTACAGAGAATTTGGTAAGTGGCAATAAAAAAAAGGTTTCGAATCGGGGTGTCTTTTATTGTGGTCACAAAATAAATGATATTGTCATTGAAAAACTTATGTTCAGGTAAAAGATTGATTTTAATTATGATATTGAAAGGTATATCACTTCTTTCTAAAAGTGTTGTCTTTTAAAGAAACTTGATTAGATATGCATGATCAAACACTTAACCTAAAACTTGTGAAGTTAAAACATTTAAATTTACTAGAAATGCCTTTGCATTATAACTGGAAAATGTGGAAAACGTACAAAAAATATTATCAATTAATCAAACAATCATATAGTGCGTAAATATAACATAAATGAATTGATAACATAACATATGCCCTCATGAATGTCCTTTGTTGACTAGTGACTTTGTAATCGTCATCATCACTTGTTATCTGCAAAACATTTAAGGAAATAAATAAGTGATAATGACTCAATAAGTAGGAGACACTAGATCCTACACTTTTTTTTTTTTTTATAAATCCTTTTTGTATATGAGACTTACATTCCCTTAACACATGAACTTAATCATATAAGATACATTTACAGATCAATAACCTGCAGGACATGAAGTACAATGCATGAGAACTCACTTTTATAGAACATTTGTGAAAACATTTATTTTTAAAAAATTGTTATTGTGTCAATCGAATTAGGTTTAAACTGAAATTTGACACTTTGACCAATTAAATAACAGAGTTATGTAGTCTCTTTTTCTATACACATAAACATATTAGACTATCATATCTCCAAGACCAAAGGTGTATCCTACTGTAAACATGTGTATGAATAATTTCGTAGGTGCCCTTCACAACAAGCTTTTTAGAAAATATATCTTTCAAAGTGTTCATAAGAAAACATGTTTGAGGGTATCATAAAACTTTAAAATTTATAAGGTCAAGTCTTACACACATACCATGAGAACATGTGTATTACGAAATCATGTTTCACATGGCTCTACACCTAAAAGAACTTAGAAAACAGGTAAAACATTTAGCTTGTCTCATGCATAAAAATTATTATATGTTTTTGTGAAAATCATGAACTTGGACTCAATCCCTTATAAACTTTTCTTAGACTTGTTGATCACTTTCACTACTCAAAAACATGGTCATGATTCATATCTTGTCTCATAAATTATCTTAGACATATTTTGATACTATTATCTATCTTTAATGTCACTTAAACTCATGTGGGATAACTTTTGGAACAGGTTTTGTGAAATGATTGGTCTAACATTTCTCTTACAAATGACTGTGCACGACTTTAGAAACAAATATTCTCTTCTTGTTACTTAAACATGTACTTCAATTATCAATAAGACAATTAATATTATTATTGCCCTTAATGTTACAAGTCTCCTATTGCTGGCATTTTTTGGTATCATGTTTAATTGTATACGGTTCCACTTATGGTCAATATAAAGCCATTAAAGTGAGGCTAAATGACTTATTCGCACCCAAGGTTTCCTTACATGAGAAACTCCCACAAACAAATTTTAAAAGGCCAAAAATCCACTTGTCAATCAAACTTAACGATTAAATTTATTGATTAATTGTTAAATTTAATTAGTCAAAATGATATTTTTTATTTTTTGAATAAAATTTAAAAAATAATAAAAATAATTTTATAAAAATAATTAAAATATAAAACAATAAAATATTAAAATAAAAATAAAAAATAAAATAAAATAAAATATTTAAAAAAGTGGCCACTACTACTGACACCTAACCAGGTAGTTGAAAATAATCATTTGATTCTATTAACGATCGAATTTGATCGTCTCGCTGGTATAAATGGCTAGATTTAACAGTTGAAGATCTAGCGAAGACTATCAAATCTGGCTGCCTCTACTATTAAAGACGGTAAAAAATAGTTAACATATTTGAAATTGATCATTTTTAACCATTATTGATATGACTGTTTTATCTATTGAAAATATCAAATCTGACTGCCAATGAAACCCGATGGCCATTTTTAGCTACTTGATTAGTAGTGGCCTCTTTTTATAAAATTTATTTTTATTTTTTTAATTCTTTTAATTTTTTAAATTATTATTATTATTATATTTATATTATTATATATTACAATTCATTTTAATATTAATATTATTTATTTTTTTAGTGATGGGTGTTTCAATCATTTTATTAAAAAAGGTTAATAAAATTAGAAGGATTTTGATTTATGGGTGGGTATTTAGCCTTTTAAAAATTTATAGATGAGAATTTATTAGTTAAGGAAACCTTAGGTGGGAATAAGTTGTTTCGCCTTAAAGAAATAATGCCTTGTATATCGTATTCACGAGGATTTTCACTATTTTCTCTTCACCCTTAACATTGTTGAACCCTTGGTGTTTTGATAGTTATGAAATTATATTAAAATTTATGAAATAACAAAATTACCCTTGACATGAACTTGGTTCATGACTGAAATTGAACTGAAAGCTTGTTTTACAAGAATATATATATACACGCCTGTAGGGCTTAAAGAAACAGGCATTACACGACCGTGTAATGCTCATACACAGTCGTGTGTGAAGATTTTAATGTCACACATGCTCAGGTCATGTTAACACACGCTCATGTATTGAAGGATTGTAGTCACACACGACCGTGTGCTTAATACACATGCCTGTGTTATGCATAAAGTGGGCAGACATGACTGTGTGCAGGAAGGACACACAGCCATATGTCAAAGCAAAATGACATACACGCCTGTGACATGTAGTCGTGCCAAGAAATGACAAATCAAAGAGACAGAAGACATGGCCGTGTAGCATAAACACATGCCCGTGTGTAAGGCAAAAATTCAGTCGTGTATTCCCCGTGTGTTGACCGTGCATACATCCCATGCTAGCTTCTGGAATCCAAAAAGCTATGCAAGAAAGAGTGTCACACACCTATGTTAGCAAAAATATGACCATTGAAAAGTGCAACACGACCATGCAAGAAAAGGGCATGCCTGTATAGTTTCCAGAAAGTCTCCAACGACTCCCAAATCATTCTAACGACTATTTCTTTTCAATTCCTATAAATTGGAGATGATTTGAAGACTCCATGAGAAGAGAATCAGACTAAAAACTCTCACTCATTCATTCTCTAATTCTTCTTCATATTTTCTCTCACTAGAAGCCAATTTGTAAATCATTTGAGAGAAATCTTGAAAGCTTATTGTGTATCAGCCTTGTGAGGCAAATTCTTGTAAAATTTTCATAAACCCTTGGGCACAGTACCATGAAACTAGTGTGAGGCGTAATCTTTGTTAAAACTAAGTTAAAGGTGCAATCTTTTGTATCAAAACTAGTGTAAGAAGGACGAAATCTCTTATATTAAAACTATTGTAACTTCGGGGTTGAAGTTAGTGGAACGAAATTTTTAAGCGGGGTTGCTTGGAATAGTGGATATAAGAGGCATGGAGAAGCTCTGAATTATTCTAAATCGATTGAGCAATTTCTTTCTCTTACTCTCTTTAATTTGTATTTATTTGTTTAACCACATGTGTAATTGTGATTATATATAGATTTGTATATTTGAGTTGATAGAATAGGAAAATCTTTTAAAATTGCAAAAGATTTCTAAATAACCTATTCATCTCCCTCCCCCTTTCTGGGTTATTTATCATTTAGTATTTGGTTTTTATCAAACATATTTGATTATGTTATCTTTTATCTTTGCCTATTCCTCTTTGTATCAAAATTAAAACAATAATAAAACATAATATGTCAATCAATCATATAGTACTTGTGGTGGAGTCTATCATTTACTTTATCCATAGAAAATATCCATTAAACCACTCTCATCAAATAAAATGGCAATTAACCCACATATGGTTTAATCTTAATTAGACCTCTTATATGATAAAAGAACAATTCACCCCTAATGTTTTGCTATAAAAAAAAAAAAATTTCTTTCAACCCCATGTGTTACATATACTTGATTTTATTTTTAATGATTATTTTGAACTTCTAAAATTAAATCAATGCACCAAATCATAATACACAATCATTATATAAATAAACTTAAAATGATATTCGTATAAATACTTTTATATAACAAATGTACTTCTTCGATTTTGAAAACCTTTTTAAGAGAGTGAAAACAAGGCCTTTCGAAATTCTAGGATCTAAGTGTAATCGCCGAGAATATTTTTATGATTAAATTTGAGATTTGGTTATATTCATATAACCCTAAAGAATTAATTAATTATGTATAATTCTCTCAATACGAAACTTTTAATTAATTACCCCTAACTTCAACACCATTCATAGGGTAATACAGGATGGCGCTAGTTTTGAGTTAAAATCCAAGTGTCAACCAATGACTGGACCAATTGATACTTAACATGAACCGAAACGCACTGAATCATACCCAAATCCTAGTGATACTTGTATCGTGTATGCCTATAAAAGGCGGAAACCCTGAGACTCTCATTTTCCCTAACCTGAGAGATCTTCATTGTGAGCAGCCGCACCTTCCAAAACCCTATTTCTCTTCCTCTCACTCTCTCCCGAGAGCTCTCGGTCTAAGGTCTTTCTTCCTCCCTCATTTTCTCTCTCCATATGAATCTCTTTCTCTTCCTCTCTCGTTGGACTGAGTTTTGTATCATGTCTTTTTACAGGTAAGATGGCAACGACCGCTGTGGCGTCTGCTCTACCGTCTCAGGAACAGCCTCACTACGATGTGAAGCTCTTCAACCGCTGGACCTTCGACGACGTTCAGGTTTCAAAATTGATCTCTTCTCTTTCACGATTTGTAGAGAATTCGGTTTGCTTTGTTTTGCGATGTTTTGTCCATACGTTTTTGGTTGAACTAGTTTTTGTTGCGAAGAATAATGTGATTTCTAATTGTGGAGCCGAGGTGTCCTGTTTTATGATGGTGTTAAGAACTTGTTTTTATTGAATTCTATTCTGATGTGAACTTCTATCAGTAATTCATCAAATTAGTTAGTCATAAAATAAGAACATTCCCTTCATAGGATTCCCTATAGATAGATACATATAGATTAGAGAGCTACATACATAGAGATACATTGACTTAAATTTCAGACATGAGCTCGGATCCTGGCCTATCTTATTGGCCTTATCTTAGATATTGCTGATTGAGAAGTCTGTCTTCGCAAATACGTATGTGGTAGTTTAAGAGAGGTTAATTTAAAGTTGTGAAAGTAAACAAATGTTTGTTGGAAGCTTTATTTTTTGTTAGAATAATCACTCAATTATGATGATGTTTTCAGGAGTTTTTTTTGGCTATGTTAAAAATTGTAAAGAGTAGTTGAATTTAGACTGTATCTGGATGACTAGTGGTATTATAGAATTCAAGGTTTTTCAATTGTTCTATTGACATTATTTTCTGGGGTCTTCTATCATTTATAGTTTAGCAATGATGTCATTGAATTCAGGTACAATATTGGATTAATTTGAAGAAATTGCTTTCTTAATCTGTGAATCAATTTTTGAATCTTCCTCAGTAAATATATATGATTTTATAATTAGCAATTGGTTCTCATTAATTTATCTGTTTCAATTTTCTGTGTAGGTTGTTGATATTTCATTGAATGACTACATTGGTGTCCAAGCTGCTAAGCATGCAACCTATGTGCCCCACACAGCTGGTAGATACTCTGTGAAACGATTCAGGAAGGCTCAGTGCCCAATTGTAGAGAGGCTTACAAACTCTCTCATGATGCACGGAAGGAACAATGGTAAGAAATTGATGGCTGTTAGGATTGTGAAGCATGCCATGGAAATTATTCACCTTTTGACCGACCAGAACCCAATTCAAGTCATTGTTGATGCTGTCATCAACAGGTGTGGATGTTGGATTTGCAGTTCTGTTGTTCAGTTGAATTGTGTTTACTGTTTGTATAATTGGGTTGCTATGAATCTCTGTTAGCCCTTTTGATGGTTGTTGCCAGTATGTTGACTTAATGTTCCGTCCTTCTGTGTCTTGTTGCTACAGTGGTCCTCGTGAAGATGCTACCAGAATTGGTTCAGCTGGTGTTGTTAGACGGCAGGCTGTTGATATTTCTCCATTAAGACGTGTGAACCAGGCCATCTATCTTCTTACTACTGGTGCTCGTGAATCCGCATTCAGGAACATCAAGACAATTGCAGAATGCCTAGCTGATGAACTCATCAATGCTGCAAAGGGTTCATCTAACAGGTAAACAATTATAGATTCTGTTCTGTTTACTTGTTCATTAGTTTCTCATACCTTTATGTCAATATTGTGTTGCTGAAACTGATTTTACTTGTATTTCCAGCTATGCCATCAAGAAGAAAGATGAAATTGAGAGAGTTGCCAAGGCCAACCGTTAAAGCCTTATTAGAGAATCAGAAAACAAATTTAATGGTTTTGACGAGTTCTTTACGAGATTACTTTTTGTCTCAAGGACATATTGTGAAAGCTTTGTTGATTTCGATTTTTATGTTGACAATTGGGATCGATTTGTTTGAAGTTTTGAATAGGTGATATTGAGAATGCTTTTGGTTACGTAACTGTTAATCATATTGTGCCATTAAATTCATTTCTTTCATATTTGTTGTCTTTTTATCGAATAGATGACAATTGGGTATCTCTACGGGGATCACTTTGAAGATACACTTTAGGGGATTAAACTTCAGTTGATATCTTCGGAGGGCATCAAACATGTCGCCAAAATGCATGAATATGTGATAAATTTAGTTAGGAGATTCAACAAGTGCCAGAGACTTGTCGACACCTCAAAAATTAACGACTATGCCAAGCCCTTGCCCCTCATCATTTTGGGGATTCACCTACCGAAAAAGGCGAAGTCAATTATGTGCTGATCTCTGTCAACTACTTGACCACATGGGTGGAAGGACTTTGTATAGAAGTCCATAATCTATCGCTTCAAAATCCCCTACCTGATCAATTCAAATAAGAGTCATGTGGAAGCCGTCAACAGGATCATTAAGCATGCATTGAAAATCAAATTCGACCACTCAAAAGAATCTTGTGCAAATGTATCTTTCAAAAATTCGATGGGCCTGTGGAACGAAAACAAGAATGCTCATAGGAGAAACTTTGGGTGAGAAGTAATGATTCCTGTGATAGTTGAAATTTTTGTCTCTTAGTAAATACACTCGTTTACCGAAGAAACGAATGAAACCCTTTTGTTTCTAAGACTCCATATGATTGAAGAATATTGTAGATTGATCCAACAAGGTAGGATTCTACGTCCATGATCCAACATGTTATTAAAACCTACCTTTATTACATTGAATAAAATCATAGAAGAAGTTTAAAACTTTCCTCTTAAGTCTTCTAATTCTTTTGTTCATTATGGAGATGATATATGTTTGATGGGAATGATATTCTATAGAGTTTTCATCCCGTCTCTATTTTTTCTTTTTTCTACACATTTTTTAGACTTTTAAATATAATTAGAACCATTTTCTTTGCGTGCAAAGAGAAAAGAAAGAGAAATAAATTTTTTGGATTGAACATTCTCCGGCATCCTCTTATCGGAGTTGGAGCAAAACAGAAAAAATATTGCCTTTATGAAAATGAGAATTATAGGATCTGACCTCTTTCTGTTCTGATTTCATCTCTAGTGTCCTTAAACGTTACTTAAATTGCCACATCAAGCACAAAATTGAAGTGCAACCAAGTAGTAGAAGGGTAATTTGGTAAATATTCTTTTTAATTCATGTAACGAACGGTTAGAAGATAAAAGATGCCGTAGAACAGAAACCCTAAACCCTCACAAGTTTCTGCACTCTCTCCTTTCCCCAAATGAGGCTTGGACGTTTTAGTATAATCCTCCGAAACATCCACTCACATTTCGCTCTCGAGAATGTGCCATCAGTTCGCTCGCTCTCAACAACAACAACAACAGAACGAAGCTCGAGAATTTCGAGATGGAGAGGCTCAATGCACGCTCTCTACCGTCGGATCTCCCCGGTTGGCAACCCGAGGGTCTCAATCGTTCCGTTATTGGACCAGTGGGTCGAAGAAGGACGTCCTGTTGACAAAGAACAACTTCAAATCTTCATTAAAGAGCTGCGATCTTACCGACGATTCAGACACGCTCTCGAGGTATCGCTTTCTTTTCTATGGCAAATTTATTTTGCTTTGTAAACGTTATTGTTGAATTATTTATTTTTATATTGAGAAATTAGAAATAATCACGCTAGGATATAAATTTTATGAAACTAGAAATTTTCACGCTAGAATTTTAGTTAACTAAATAACTATCTATAATGCAAATTGTTCCAAAATTTAGCTCGGAAGCATTGAAGATTTCGGCCTCTCCTTGATTGAGAGGGAAAAACTTAAGTGCAATGGATGCACATACCCTCTAATGAGGGGGTTCTGTGTGCTGATATGGCATACTCTCGTTTTCTGGTTGTAATGGAAGACTTTCTTGATCAAGAGGATGGATTGATTCAGCTACTGCTACTCTTGAATCAAATTGAGAATTTAAATTTTCAGTGTTGTTCTGAATTGCAATTTGAGGTATTATTGATAATTGCCTTGCTGGTTTGATTTTATTTTTAAAGACCTGTTAGAATTAGAGAAATTCCTTTTTCTTTGATCAATGTAATTAGGAAGTGATATTCTCAAACCTTGGTAGCAATCCTTTATAATTATTTTTGAAGTCTTTAATCAGGTATCTTGTAGGTACATTCTTAGAGAGGTCAAAAGTTTTTTCTATTAATATTTATGTGCAGTTATTATGTTTATATTTATCCATTTGATCTTTGCTTTATATTGCAAATAATATTTTATTTTCCTATCTCTAGAAAATTGGAAGAAATTGTCTAATGAATTCTTGCTATTGGTAATTTTATCTTTCCTTTTATATAATCTCTCTCTCTCTCTCTCTCTCTTTTTCCACAGATTTCTATGTGGATGACCGACAAAAGATACTTGCCACTTACACCTGGTGATGTTGCCATTCGGCTGGATTTGATATCTAAGGTTCATGGAACAGAACAAGCAGAAAATTATTTCAACAGTGTTTCAGATAAATTAAAGCGCCTTCCGGTTTATAGTGCCCTACTTAACTGCTATGTCAGTGCAAAATCTGTTGAAAAAGCAGAGACCACCATGCAGAAAATGAGGGATCTGGGTTTAGCTCAGGCATTACTAGAGTACAATTTACTTCTTAATCTTTATTATCATACTGCAAATTACGAAAAGCTTGATAGTCTGATGCATGAGATGCAAGAGAAAGGCATTGGATACGATAAAGTTACATTAGGTATATGTCTGAGTGCCTTTGGAGCAACCTCTGATGTTGAGGGAATTGATAAGACTCTGGCAACGATGGAATCGGATCCTTATTTTGTTTGGGACTGGACAGTTTACAGTAATGCAGCAAGTGGGTACGCAAAAGCTGGACGCTTGGACAAAGCTGTGGAGATGCTGAAGAAATCTGAGGAACTAATAACTGGTAAAAAGAGCAATAGGGCATATGAGTTTCTTATCACACTGTATGCAAAATTTGGTAAGAAAGAAGATGTTTTAAGACTTTGGGAACTTTACAAGAAGAACCAAAAGATTTACAATAAAGGCTATATATGTGTCATACCCTCTTTGTTGAAATTTGATGACTTTGAAAGTGCCCGGAAGATATTTGACGAGTGGGAATCAGTAACTGAAAACTATGATATTAAGATTTTAAACTTCATGATTGGTGCTTACAGCAGAAAAGGGCTTTTGCAGGAGGCAGAAACTCTTATAGATCGGGCAAAACTAAGGGGAGGGGAGCCAAATCAGAGAACATGGCTCTATATGGCAACTGGGTATTTTCAGAATAATCAAACTCAAAAAGCAGTCGAAGCGATGGAAGAAGCATTAGTGGTTTGTCAAACTGGGTGGAAGCCCCAGAAGGAAATTTTTGCTGCTTGTCTAAAATATTTTGAAGGTAAAGGAGATATTGTGAGAGCAGAGAAATTCATAAAGTCACTTCAGAACAAGGATATCATATCTGTGGAGCTCCAAAATAGATTGTTGAATTATGTCCAGAATGAGAAATCAAACTTAGATGAACTCAGCGATTTTTTTGGCGATTCATTGAATGAGAATGGAGAATGACATTCAGAGCCTGAGGATGATATCAGTAAATCAAAAAAAGAAGAGGCACCTTGAATAAGTGGGACTTAGAAGGCCAAAGGAACAAGAAGGTTTATATTGTGAAACACCTTCCATTGTCCATTCATTGTGATTGAAAGTCTAAAAATTGTTTGCCCAGTTTGAGACGATGCATTTAGCTTTTTGCAATGTTTCGGCACAGGTAGTCGACCTCCATTTAGTCATGCAAAAGAATATTTAATTGAACATGGCATATAATTTCTATCAGGACCACACTACAGCAGCTATAAATTAAATGTAATGAGATTTTAGTTCACCTAGAAGCAGAGATTGAGCTATGTTGAAGATTGCTCCCATCTAAAATCCTTCAAACATATTGGTTTGGTTGTTTAAATCCAGTTTAGTCAAAATTCTAAATTGAAGTGTATAGTCTTCAATAAAAATGAATGAATTTACTAGTAGTTTCCCTTTTCTTTGATTTTAATTCATAACTATATATGATATTGCACTGATTTTGATTTAAAAACATCTAACTTACACCCAAAACTATTACGTTCTGATTGTGGAGAATGTTTGTTAAATTTGGTTTGTGACTTGTAAGCCTTAGCATAGTTGTTATTTTTTAATTGTGGCTTGACAAGTTCAAACTTGGGTGCATAGTCGTTATCTTTTGGTTAGAGGTTCTTAGTTTTTGGTTTAGATGCACAATCGTTATTTTTGGGCTATGGCTGCTTAAGTTTCAAGCTTGACTGCATAGTTTTTTTCCTTTGGACCGTGGCTTGTCAACTTCTGACTTAAGTGCATAATTATTATTATCATTGGTTTGTGTTACGTTCAAGAGAAAAATGAAAAGCAAGAAGACAAATTAATGGCTTATTTAGAGTGAAGATCAGATGACAAGTGGAGATATTCAGTCACATTTTGTTATAACTAATGCCACCTGTTAGGTGAGGGTGGGACAACACATCACCTTATAACCAATTACATGTAAAGGGAATGATAGGAAAAAATATGGACAACAAAATCATTTTTCTGCTCATATTTCTTTTCTTTTTCCCTATCCTCCTTTTCTGCTCTTCTGCCCTGGTACTCTGCTCCGTTCACTGATTTCACTTCTTCTTCAGTCTTTCTTTCACGCAATCAAACCATTTCAATTCTTGCCATAACAGTTTGTGACTTGGGTGCCGTTATCTTCGGGCTGTGACTTTTAAGCTTTAGGCATGGGAGTGTAGCTATTATCTTCAAGTTTTGGCTTGTCACCTTCAAGTTTGGGCGCGTAACTGCTCTCTTTGGGTTGTGACTTGTAAGCTTCAGACTTGGGAGTATAGCCGTTATCTTTGAGTTCTGACCTGTCAGCTTCAAACTCAGGTGTGTAGCCGGTATCTTCTCTGTTGGTTCTGGATTGTAAGCTTCTGGCTTGGGTGCATAGTTGATATCTGTAGTTTGTTGCTTGTATGCTTCAGGCTTTGGCGCATAGACATTATATTTGGATTATGGTTTGTCAGCTTCTGGCTCATAACATAACTGTTGCTTTCGGGTCTTGGGTGCATAATCATTTTCTTTGAATTGTGTTTCGTAAGCTTCAGACTTACGTGCATGGTCATCTTTGTGTTGTGACTTGTAAACTTCTGATCTGGAACCCTAAAAGTTTTCCTTAGCCTTGTTGATATATGATTTGTAAACGTAACCATTTTCTTTAGAATATAATCCGCAGGCTTCAAGTACAGTTGCATTTTATCTTTGAAGTCATTCGCTCTCCACCTTCGACTTCTTCTCAGGAAAGAATTTAAACCTGTAACTCTTGTTGATTTTTCTCTTCAGATTTGAAACCATAGTTATTCTCCGGAGTACCAGGGAACATGAGTACTATGGATTTTGTACATCACGTGTACCCCTAATGCATACAGCTTACTTCTAATGCTTGTCGTTTACCCTGTTGCTCACCCCTATCTCTTACCATTTGCCCCCAAAACGCTTACCCCAAACGCTTTTGGCTTACCCCTACCAACCACTTGCCCTTACCGGTTATGTGCTTACCGTACGTCAACCTCTCCTAGAATATGACCGATAATACAGTATTGACTTATATGAACAAAAACACATCGATTTGACATAAATAAAGCTGGTCTAGGTAGCTCAAGCCCAAAACATATTACATTAAAGTAAGATCCACAATTAGACATTAATTTTTCCAAATTATTCATGCAATCTACCTTATGTTCTTCATGTACAATGTTAAAAATTTAATGAAGTTAGTACTTTGATTAGTTGTTTGATGCTCAAATTTTAATTAATTAAATGTTTCATGTAGCATCTCTTTAACCCTTCTATTAAAATGTATTAGCGTAAAAATGTTTCTCTTAAAATGATTAAAAGAATTTTCTAAGAATTAACTTAAATGATAAAGATAAGAGTCATATTAAGTGATCAGAGTTCAAACTACAATGATAAATTATTTTTAATTTATTTGAGTTGTGACTGTAAGTTTAAACAATCACAAACTTTCAGATTTTATCTATTCGATGGATTTGAATTAAGGGAGGGTAAAATAAGTATTCAATATATTATTTTGTTAAAAATGTATTATAATTTTTTTTTGAGGGTATTTATGTGTAAGCAACAAAGAAAAAAATTAAAATAATTAATTTTCTACATAATAAACGTGTTTCCATTCATCTAATTTACCATGAAAACATTTGTTTAAATATTATAACAACCATATTTATAAATTTTAAGATACAAACCAAAATTTTGAATTATATTAATTTTTGAAAATTAAGTTTAATCATAAATCAAACGACCACGTATTCATGGTTCAGACAAGTAGTGACCAATATACACATTCCCCTCCCCTAAAAAAAAATTAGGGGCTTCAGTAATAGTTATCAAACTAGTGAGGGGTTTTGGAGTATTTTATAAAACGTTAACTACTTCAGGCATTTACCCGTAAAGAGCCAAAACCCTAAAACCCTGCGTAAGTAGTCAGCGTCTTCACCTTCAGCTTCACATTCCGCTCTTCGATTCTCCCAAAATTGGTAATGCAAATGAAGCTTGTACGCCTGCTTTCGATTCTTGAAAGCATCAGCTCTCAAATTGGCCATCGAAACGTTCCGAGTATTTCTTCATACTCGACAGCTACAGGAAACCTAAGATCGAAGTGGAGACCCCGTATTTCAAACTCAATGGACGCTCTGTTCCGTCGGATTTCGCCGTTGGGGGATCCTAAGGTCTCCATTGTTCCGATGCTGGACCAGTGGGTCCAGGAAGGACGAGCTGTAGACAAACTACAACTCCGAGACTTTATCAAACGGTTGCGGTCGTTCAAACGATACACTCACGCTCTCCAGGTTTATATTTATTTTTTAAAAATTTCAATATATTTTATTGTTTGAAATTACTTAGGTTGAGAAATTGCCTTGAAGTTCATTAGTGTAGTTGAATGAAGTTTAAAGAATTATTGGAAAATGCGGTTTCTCTGATTTATATATTTTGAATTAGCTGATTTCGCTTGTAATTGAAAAAAAAAAACGAAAATAATTCTGTTTAATTAGGTTTGGTTGTGTTGCTTGTGACATTGATGGGAGATAAAAGCATTGCATTTTTTATTTTTATTTTTTTTTGGTGTCCACATTGCAATGTAGGAAGTTTTGTTAATTTGGAACTACAAGAAAGGGTTATATGATAGCTTAACAATTGGGTTATATTGTGAGGGCTGGTGTTGATACCATTTTAAATTTTTTATTGTGGGTTCATTTGGAAGGTAATAAAGGGTTCTATGTTGGCATAAGAGTTGAATTGTTTCATGAGCATTGGTGTTGATATGGTTCACAGTAATTACAATGGGATCATTTTGAAATTATTAAACGGTTCTATGTTGGCTTAAGAATTGGATTGTTTCTCAAGTGTTGGTATTGATATGGTTCACATTGTTTATTAGGGGTCATTTGAAAATTATTAGAAGGTTGTTTGTTAGCATAACATTCTGTTGTTTCACGAGTGTTGGTCACAATGATTCATTTGGAAAGTATTAAGCTTTTCTTAAGATCTATTAGTTTGAGTTCTGAGCAAATTTTTACGTCAGCTGTAAAAAGAATATATATATACATATTTGGGATGAAGTGGATGAAAAAGCTATATTTTCCATTTCTCAATGGTACTGGCTATAGATTGATATATATGTGGTGGCAACTGAAGAGAAAATTTTGGCTATGGTAATGCTATAGGTCATCAATTGCAGAAATATTGATTTCTACCTTGATTAGTGTAATTGTTAATTAAATCCTTGGAAATTGAATCATGTTCAGTTTCATTCGTAGCCTAAGGACTATGTGTTCTATTCTTCTTGGTCAATCTCCCTATTGATTCTCCCATTGGTTTATGATTGTTTGTTGATCCTGATTTAGCATGTCCATCAAGAGTATTTGAGCTGGTTGAGTTATGTCTAATATACCTCCATAATTTGACTTTGAAAGTGTTCATTAAAAATTTGGCCTACTGCGGATAATTAGACTCAAAAGTTCTAGTTGCCGTGCTAGTTTGATGTTTTTAACAAAGATGATTACTTCATTTTGTCATGTTATTGTTTTCACGTCTTACCAGAATAATCCTTCTGCCTCTTTGTCAGATGTCTATGTGGATGACAGACAACAGATACCTTATCTTTAATGAGGGTGATATGGCCATTCGGCTGGATTTGATCCATAAAGTTAAGGGGATAGAGCAAGCAGAAAATTATTTTAATAATATTCCAATTCAGTTAAGGGGCTGTGAGGTTTATGCCTCTCTTCTGAACTGCTATGTGAATGAAAAATCTTTGGAGAAAGCAGAGGCCATCATGCAGAAAATGAGGGATTTGGGGTTGGCTAAATATCCTCTGGTTTACAATTCTTTGCTCAGGTTTTATTATCAAAATGAAAATTATGAGAAACTTGACAGTCTGGTGCATGAAATGGAAGATAAAGGCATTGCTTTTGACAAAGTTACATTTGGCATCCGCCTTAGTGCCTATGCAGCAACTTCTAATGTTAAAGGAATTGAAGACACTGTGACACTGATAGAATCGGGTCCAAGCGATGCTTTAGAATGGGAAACCTACTTTATTGCAGCTAGTGGGTATGTAAAAGCTGGGTTTTTGGAAGAGGCTTTGTCATTACTGAAGAAATCTGAGAGGCTAATAACGAATAAAACAAGCAGTAAAGCATATGATTATCTTATCACACAATATGCAGCATGTGGAAAGAAAGATGAAGTTTTAAGACTTTGGGAACTTTACAAGAAGAATAACAAAAAGGTCTTAAATAGGGGCTATAAATGTGTCATGCCTTCTATTTTGAAATTTGATGACCTGGAAAGTGCAGAGAAGGTTCTGGATGAGTGGGAATCCCAATGTGAACACTATGATATTCATGTTCCTAACTTCTTGATTGCTACTTATTGCAGGAAAGGGCTTTTGCAGAAAGCTGAAACTCTTATAAACAGGGCTATATTGAAGGGGGGAAAGCCTGATGCCTGGACTTGGTTCTATATCGTAACTGCGTATTTGAGGGATAATCAAACTAAAAAAGCAGTGGACACTTTGGAAGAAGCATTAGTTGTTCGTGGCTTCCATAGAAAGCCAGATGAAGAAAGTTGGGCTGCCTCTCTGGAATACTTAAAAGAGAAAGGAGATTTGGAGGGAGCAGAGAAAATTATAAAATTACTGAGGGCCAAAGATATTATCTCTGTGGATGTTCAAGACAGATTGTTGAACAATGTCCGGGTTGGGAAATCAAACTCAGACGGAATCGAAAGCTGAATGATGTTTCTTTGATTGGAAATTCAAAAGCACTTTCACAGCCCTGGTGATGATGTGAAGTCTTGAATCAAAGAAGCTGTGATATGATGAGTATTTCTTTGGAGATTTTCTGAAACGATCTGGAAGCCAATGCCAGATACCGCAATGCTGAAAAAGAGCTCGAAGGTTTGTTTGGTGGAAACGCCTTCTATTGATCTACCCACTGAAGTTTTGTTCTTGAGTAGGATATGGCTAAACTAGTAAAGGAACCTCGACAATTTCTGAAGGTAGATTTGGTTTGATTTGAAGGACATGGAAAATAAAGTTAATTATTTAAAATATTAATTTAAATTAATTTGTTAATGATTATTATATACATATTTATTTGTTTATTTATTTTTTCAGGCTTATGACAGTTAAGATTTCTGATGGTGGTTAAAGGGAACTTCTTAAACTTTTAATAATTTTAACAAAAATCTTTGGATTAATGGATTAAAAAATGTTTCTTAATTAGTCGTTGTATTTTCTGGCCAAATCCATTTTTTAACTCGAAAATTAAGTTTCGGCCCTTAATATTTTCTGTCGAAACCATCAAAACCCTTGGTTTCGGCCAAAACCCTGTATTTTCAGTCGGAAAAATATGTCTAGTGTATGGAGAAAAGTGTTGGTTGAAAGGCCAACGAACCAAAAAATGCAAATCGAAACAAAATTTTCATCATCTTAAATGTTGTAGTCCTTACATTACAATTATATATAAACTTCTATATATATATATATCAAATTATTCGTTTTGACATTATTTATAAACATAGTAAGGACGCTTTTAAAATAAAGGCAACAGACATATTCTCATCCAAAATTTTGCTGAAAATAAAATCATATTTATTAATTTTTAAAAACTCAAATACTCATTTGTACTTTTCTTTTAATTTTATTAATATTTTTAATAAAATAAGCAAAATACCATTGCCAAAAAATAAGAAATTATCCAATTGTGGTGACTTTTTTTTAATATTTAAATAATATATTATTTTTCTAATATTTTTTATAAAATTTATTTTATTATTTTTAAAATTTTTTTATTAAAAAGACAAAAATACCCTTTTGACTATCAAAATTTATCTATTAATATTTAAACTTAATCATTAATTTTGATCAATGAATGAGTATTTAAATTTTTAAAAATTAGTAAATATCAATTTATTTTTTTAGTAATCGTTAGGTGAGAATTAATTTTTCATTGTAAAATAATCTATAGGAGGGTAATTTGGTAATCACACACTTAGTGATGTAAATTTCGATGGTCCACTACCTTCATCAATACCAGAGGAAGTTTTGTTATTTTAAAAATTAATAAAAAAAAATTTTAATGAGATTTTTGGTCATATATAATTTCAATTGTCAAATTAAATAGGTTATGATAATAATGTTGAGTATCTTATAATAGACCTAATATATATTATAATGATGATTTATTATTCGATAATTTATATTTGTAACTATGATATTAATAATTTTCAAAAAATACACTAAAAAGAGTGAAAATATAAATTATATCAAAATATCATAATCATAAATCAAGATAATAGAAAAATAGGCTAAAGTTTACCAAATGGAATGGGATTTGTCCTAAGTTCTCGAATCTAGGATGGAATGAGACTCATCTCTTTTTATGTATTATCTAAAAATGTTAATGTTTCCTTTGAAGATGCGTACCTATTCGATCAAGGGATGGTCTTTATCCGTGGAGAATGATGTAGAGAAAACAATGAAAAACCATTCTTAAATTACTTTTAAGTAGGGTCAGATTTAAACCAAATATAATTCAAATTCGACTCCTTCAAACTTGAGTTTGATTTATTTGAGGTGAGTCGAGTTTGAATTTAGTTTGACTCAACTTGTCAAATGTCTAACATATTTAAAACGATGTTATTTTGATTAATGTGATTGATTTTCATTAGAACATGAGTTTTACAAATCAAAGTCGTGAAAAATTCAAATTCGAATTTATTATAAACTTGAATTAATTCAATTCTAATATAATTCTACTATTAAATCGAGGATGAAGATTGTTATCCCTAACTTGCTCGATTTTTTCAGTAATAATAATAATAATAAAAAATAATTTTATAATTTGTATTAAATATATTTAAAAAATTCTGTTATCCCATTAAATAAATAATAATAATATTATTATTATTGACCTAATATACTATGCGTTTGGCAAAATACAATATCTCATCAATTTTTTTCAAAAAACACTATCAATTATATTATTCTTAAATTGAATAAATTAATCTAAAAAATATTAGTACTCGTATATTATAAAAAAAAATTCTTAATTTTTAATATCACCCATTTTTATTATTAAATTATAAAATCTAACGATGCTCATTAACTGGGCAGGCTGGGAAGGTTTTGTAATTTCTGAAATTTTTGGGGTTCACAATATTTCATTAAACATTAGGGGTCATTAAAACACCCCAAAGAAATCGGAAGAGATTAAAAACCCAAGCATTGCATTACTCCCCTCATCTTCACTGCAAAACCCTGAAAACAGTCAATAAAAATCATTCCATTGAAAATGAGAGCAACGAGATTCACTAATCTAACCAAAAACACCCGTTTTTCACTTCAATCCAGTTCTTCTTATTGCTCTGGGGCTGCAGGCCGTGGTCGTGGTCGCGGTGCCTCCGGTTCCTCGCCGTTTGACCATTTTTCTCCGACCAAAATCATAGGTCAACCCACAACAGAGTCAAAACCTGAGTCGACACCGAGTCAAAACCCAGGGAGAAGCCCCCCTGCTCCTCCTGTCTCAACAGAGCTTCCTTCGTTTTCCTCTTTCATCTCCTCGGTCAAATCAGGTGGTGCCGGACGCGGCCGAGGCCATGTGAATTCCGGGAATGAACCTTTTCAAACCATGGACTCTCCCAAATCGCCGAGATTAGACACTAGGACAGAGTCTTCCACTGAGTCGACCCAGCCGACTGAGCCCAACCTCCCATCGAGTGTCCTCTCTGTCTTATCCGGGGCAGGGCGTGGGAAGCCAGGTGTACAACCGTTGCCGCCGCCGCCGCTACCTCCCAAAGCCGAGGAAGAAAATAGGCATATTCGGGCCCGAACCGTGCGCGATTCCGCCCCATCTGAACCTGAACCTGCCCGACCCAAGTTGAGCAGGGAGGAGGCTGTTAAACAGGCCTTGAGGGTTTTATCACAGGGTGGTGGAGCTGAAAGAGAAGGGAGAGAGCGGATTAGCACTGCTGAAGCGGGGCCTGGGCGAGGACGGGGCAGGGGAAGAGGGAGAGGAAGAGGAAGAGGGAGAGGGAGAGGAGGGGAGAGGGGTTTTAGAAGAGAAATGGAGGATAAAGATGAAGGATTTGCTGCGGGTTTATATTTGGGAGACAATGCTGGTGGGGAGAAATTGGCTGAGAGAATTGGCGTTGAGAATATGAATAAGTTGGTTGAAGGGTTTGAGGAGATGAGTAGTAGGGTGCTACCTTCTCCTATGGATGACGCTTATTTGGATGCTTTTCATACAAATTGCATGGTGAGAGTTTGGTTTGCTTTCTCTATTATTTATTTTTTTTTGGAGATATGTTGGCATGGTTGTGATGGCTGGTTTGTGGATTGCAGATTGAGTTTGAGCCTGAGTACCTGATGGAGTTTGAGTCAAATCCAGACATTGATGAGAAACCGCCTATTCCTCTTAGGGATGCACTTGAAAAGATGAAACCGTTCTTGATGGCCTATGAGGGAATTCAAAGTCATGAAGAGTGGGAGGTACATTTTAGTTTTTTTTTTTTTTTTTCTGATATTTTTGATAATTTGTTTAATGCAATTGTTTTATTTGGTAGCTAAGGTTTATAAGCTTCTAATGTTAACTATTGGTCTAACTTTTCTGAATGTTTTATTGTACAATTCAGTTCTATAAGAGCTTCGATATATGAACATGAAACTAGAATTTCAATTTATAGGAAGTTGTCCATATATTAGAAATGAGGATTTAGTGTATATATCATGAATAAAACATATGATAATTATGTTTTGTGCATTTCTTAAGTTCTACTCTATTTCTGATATTTTATGTGTTTCTAGGAAGCCATCAATGAAGTTATGGAGAGAGTGCCATTATTGAAAGAGATTGTTGATGAGTATAGTGGACCTGATAGGGTAACTGCTAAGCAACAACAGGAGGAATTGGAAAGAGTAGCCCAAACTATTCCCAAAAGTGCACCAGCTTCTGTAAAACGGTTTGCAAATCGTGCGGTCCTTTCTCTTCAGGTTAGTATTCCCTTTGTCATCTGGCAACTAGTTTCTAATTTGATTTGGTATGGAAATTGTGTTTTTTGAAGATTTTATTGATTATTTAAAGTTGGTTCACTCATTATATTCTTGGCAAGAGAATGTAGTTTTAGTGATGCTTATGCTTGAGCCATCTAGAATGCTATCATGCTTTTTCAAAATTGTCTCATGGCACTTATTAGACCCCAATAGTTGGTCCAGTTTCACATATTGATTTGATCATGGGTTCTGGTTTTGCTGGGATATATGGAAGCGAGGACATTTAGGTTATGTGTTAGATAAATTTTGAAATAAACCATGTTTCATATTTTGGCATTATATTGAGATGAAAGCTACATGCTGAAATGTGCATATACTGGGTTTTGGTGTTAAGTTTTGTTATTTATTTATTGTTAGGAAATAAAAAATGATGGATCAAGTATGAATGGGTTTACTTAAGGGTGAACAAGTCATCCACAATCTCAAAGAAATTACTAGAGGAACAGCCCAACACATGCACCTATTGTAGAGCAGTTATGAATTATGGAAACAAATATACCACCCAAGCCATGATGAAAGAAAAATGAAGGGCACATCATCAAATTCAATAGAAATTAAGAAGCAGCAGATGGCAGATGAGGGAACAAACTAATGCTTAAGAGAGGAGGTTCTCCTGGCTATGGATTTCGGAGAGTTTTGAAGTTCATTTGTGCCTTGTAGTTCAAATAGCCACCAAAAAGAAATGCAATCACTATAGTGCTCCATTACAAACTAGCTTTCTTATCTCCACCAAATGGGAAAATGTTACAATAAGCATCAAATGGCAGATGAGGAAACAAATTAACATATTTGTGGGGCTAGAACTAGCTTAGTTCATAATGGCAACAAAGTGGGACCATGCACTCAAAGAAGTTTAATGCTCTCTCTCTTACCCATAATACACCATTATGGGGGATAAACACATTTTTGGTCTTTTCCTTTGAATAAGTTCAATATTTTTCCTTGAGTAATTGACCATGACAAAACTTTAATCTCACATGAAGACTTGGACTTCAAAATAATTTTTGAGGGTTAAAGGATTGGACCGTTGGCAATTTAGTATCATCATTTTAATTGTTAAAGTAACACTTGAGTGAAAGATTTTCTTACTTCTCCAGAACCTGAAGTCCTCTGTCATGTCTCAACTAGAAAATGCAACATAAGCACATCCCTTAGCTTTTGTTGTCTAAGTTTCTAAGAAACTTATCTTCCAAAGCTAATGGATGAATAGGAAGTTACCATGCTAGCAATAGAACCATTCTGATCTGTTTACAACCCATATATATGTGGAAATAGTTCACAAAGAGCAGCATCTTCAATCCACCTATCTCAGTAGAATCTATTACTTTTTCCATCATCAACAGTGATTTTCACATCGGAAAAATTGTATGCTGCCTTAGAGACACGAGGGCATGGTTAATGGCTTTGATAATTGATCCCTCATATCTACTTTGTTATCTCAAACCATTCTTGTGAAAATTTTACTTCTTATGACTGTATGCCAAAGGGACTTAACCTTTAAAGTAAGCTTTCATAACCATTTGTCTTCTAAAATCCTCTGTCCTTTTTTTAACTATTTTATATGCTATTGAGCCCCTTTTATTAGAAGGTTGAAGAAGCGCCCTTTACTTGACTACTAGGAAGATCAGATGACATCGATTGTATTGGAATTAGTCATCATCATGAGATAAACATGTTTTCTTCTAGCCTCCATTTTTTCCATTGCCCTTGAAAAAACAGGTTTTTAAAGGTTTTGACTATTGATTACTCTCTAATGGAAATCTAAGATAATTTCATGGGCCAACGACCCACTTTAAATAGATATTTCATCCTTCTTACTTGGATA
Organism: Anacardium occidentale; assembly: GCA_026122585.1. Lineage (NCBI taxonomy): Eukaryota > Viridiplantae > Streptophyta > Magnoliopsida > Sapindales > Anacardiaceae > Anacardium > Anacardium occidentale. The sequence goes on from JAJEJH010000267.1 coordinate 267,485, forward strand.
TTTTTCCAATGATGTAGATCTTAGACATTTTAGGTTGAATCTTGATAAGTTAGAAAACAAAATTGACTGTCTTAACTAGATTTAGAAACTTGCATTCATCCTTAGGATGGAAGAAGAAGGTATATAATTCACGTGTTGAAAGTGGGAATCTAGATTTTGATCCTTGCCAATAATTAAGCCTTCAACTAATTTAGTTTTTTAGCAGTTCGCTTGCCTAGTAAGAATGCCAACCACCAACATAAGAATAAACAGAGACAACTGGTCCCCTTTGTATGCTCTGTTGAAGCCTTGCCTTTCCTTGGAGGCCTATCATTTGAAAAAAGAGAAAAATAGCAGAATTTCCCTATTCAAGTTTCTATATGTGGTCCAAAACCTTTGACTTCTTGGATGAAATCCAATTATTCTCTTTCAAACACAATCATATGCCCTCTCAAAGGCTCACTTAAAGTACTATCTTGTCCTTCTTGGCCTTGTGATTTGATAGATTCTTGATTGCAAAATCTAAACAATAAGAATAAACAATCCGCAAAGCACTTTACATACAACCAGAATAGTGTAAAAGAGCAAGACAAGATTTAGCAATTGGATAGTTTTGACAATTTGATGAGGCAAAGACCTCCCATATAACCTAAAAACAATATTCCCTCTTAACAACCTTCCCAACTGCTATTATAATGCCAAATCTCTCCACTCTCTCCCTTTCCTTCTTGTTACCACGTTATATGTTTTTAATCATTTTGCCTTTTAACCAATTTTCTCCCTTATATGCTCTTTTTTTTCCTCTAGTATAGACCTCAAAAGGGCTATCAATAATAAATCTTGTCTTGCACTTCAATAAGAACAACAATCCAGAAAGCACTCTACATACAATCAGAATAGTATAAAAGAGAAAAGACAAGATTTAACAATTGGACAATTCGAGAAGGCAAAAACCTCCCATATAACCCGAAAATAATATTCCCTCATTAATAATTGTAAATCCTTCCTGAGAAATTTCAAAATCGAGGAGCCCCTTGCTATTATATATATATTCAAATTGTTTGTTCAAGTTATTATACTTTTATTACAAGTATCAAGCGTAAGGATTGCAACAATCATGACATTGATATAAGTTGGAGTTGCATGCTAACACATACTATTGTCTCAAGTGCATCATCTAGTGCCTTGGGGAATTTACATGTATTGTTTTAAAAACTTTGAATCCAGCCCCTTTCAATGTATTTGGAATCTTCATATGCAATAGGCTAGGATAGATCGAGAGGAATAGGACCACCACCCCCACTTAACAAAGGAATGATGCAATAGGAACAACACCGCAAGCTCTCTACACTATAGTAAAATGAATCCAACTAGGCATTTGTAGTTCCGAAACAATTTACAATGGGAACTCCTTTTGGAAGATTGTTAGTGGGAAGCATTAGAAGCCACAAGATCTGGTGTAACATTAAATGTTTGGTTTGTACAACCAATTCATTCGAATTACACTTGCAATTCTTAGAAAATCCTCCTCCAATGTTGTGACAAGTGGACCATAATTTTCATTGTCAAACCATTATTATCTTTAGCACCAAACATTACTAGCTTGTTCCCATCCTCAAATTTGAGGTGCATGGCCTTCAAATTTGCTTGCACTTCACCCAAAAAGCACAACCACTTTACCCTAACACAACATCTACAACCCCAAGGTGGAATGACAAAAATTTTTTTGTAATTGAGACTCCTTGGAATTCAATTGTTACCTCTTTGCACGTCCTAGCATTTTGAATTCTCTACTGATCACCCACTAGTTGGCCTACCTAATAGCCCCAATTCTTGAACCATTTTCAATGATATGAAATTGTGGGTAGCCTTACTATCTATCAGAACACCCACCTTTCGTCCTCCAATCTCAATCATTCATGTGAGAGTTATGGAAGAATTGAGTCCCATAAGTGAATGAAGGGACAATTCAACATGGGCATAATATGAAACAATAAGTTCAGTTTCCTAGGAGTCATTACCATTTTGCTCATCGGCCTCACTCCCTTCATCTTCTTCTTCTGGATCGAAATGGACTCTTAGTTGATGATTTTTGCAAATTTGGGTATGGGTGAACTTCTCATCACACCTAATGCACAACTTACATTCTAACTTGATCTTGTATTTGGCATCAAAATGTTGTCAGAATCCATTACTCCCTCCTTGAGTTGAAATATTGCCTCCTTTCTAGTTTGATGTTGTAGAAGATGTTAGTTTGTTGGTTGTCGTTTTTTGCCCAATATTCTCCAGTTTGTCTTGAATAGCTTTTGTTTGAAGCTTGAGATTAATAACTCGACTTAACTAGACTACGATTATATCCCATTGGGTTGTTCTGATTTAAATAACTTGTTGGCCTTGTTATGAAGCTGAGAAACCCAATTTATTACCTAGGTTAGATCTGGGTACACCCAATTTATTTTGCTCTAATTGGGTTTGGGTTTTCCACCCATTTGATCCACTTATTTGGGTTTGGTTTTAGGTCTTCTAAGAGCTTGGTCCATTTGTGCTACGTTGGGCTCTTATTCATTCCAAGGACACAATCTTATCTTTTATTTTCTGGGTCATGGATATGGCTTGGGCCAAATTTTATGCCCCAAAAAGTCTAATTTCCACCCTTATTTCATCAATTAACCCATTTATAAAACTACTTTTAGTAACTTGTTCGACATGATCAAACTAATATCTATAATTGGTGACCAACACCATCAATTGCTCATGAGGACTCCCCTATTGAGTTGATTTGAATTGGTTCAACAATGCCCCTTTGAAATCAACCCAAGTAGTCACTAGAAACTAAGACTCCACCTATTGAAACTAGGTTAGAGCTGCCTTCTTCATGCAAACTGCCACTATCGACATCCTCTCCCATTCTTGGATTTGATTGACCTGAGGATATCTTTCTTCTTGAAACATCCATCCATCCATCCATCTATCTAGATCTTTCCAATTGAAAACCAGTAACTCCAATTGTTGCTTTTGATTATCGCTCCTACATGTTTGCCCTTCACTATGACTACATTCCCTTTTTGCCTAAAATTCTTCAAGAACAGGTCAGTTCTTTATAGATCCCTCAACTTGTGAGACCTTCCCATTGTTTTCTTGTCATGTAAGTTTTAACGTCTCTGAAAACTCTCTAATGGCTAGATTTATCCTAGAAGAAGGGGTGTGTGGATAGTATAATTCAAAATTTTGTAAACTCAAATTAAAAACACATTTTAAAGCAATAACAATCACAATAAAATAAGAGTAAGGGAAAGAAGTTTGCTTAACAATTTGTAGCAGTTTGGAGCTTTCACCCAAACCTCCTACATCTACTTCTTTAAGCAACTGATAAGAAGTTCCACTAGTGATTTGAGACTACACTCAAGTTATAATAGTTTTCCAAGATTTCGCCTAATACAATAGTTGTCTGAGATTTCTTTAACAAAGAAATGAAATGAATGATTTACAATGTGAAATGCCTCTTAAAGGCTGATACACAGGATGAGTACAAGTAATTTCTCTCAAGAATATGAGTTAATGAGCTTTAGAGATAGAAAGTAAGAATAAGAGTGTGAGCTTGTTGCAAATTATGATCTCTAACCTATTCCCACTCAAATGCACTCCTTTATGTATGATTTTGATTGTTGGACATGGAAAGGAGTAGTTAAAAATAAATTATGTCCGTTGAGAGTAGTTGAAGTTGAGTTTTGCTTTAATTTGCTCTGACGCACAATCATGTGCCTTCAAATAGATGTTCATGACCCATTCATTTATGACCTCAAGCAACAATCTAGTGGTCGAATTAACTACTCAGGCAAGCACACATGAGCGTGCATTATAGATGCATGGTTGTGTGCTTTCCTACATGAAGAACAATTTGAGAAGGCTAGGAGTTAGCACGAATGATAACATAGTTGATTGCATTAGAACAGATACGCCTTGATTTTTGCCTATGCATGAGCATGTATGTCCAATACACAGGTGTGCATCAAATTTTGACTTTACTTCATGTTGACCGTGCATGAGATGCTTGCATGGGACCTTTGGTTGTGTCCTTGTTTAAGTCTTGGCACACAGTCGTGTAGATTGAAGTGCATGGGTGTGTATGAGTTGTTGACCAAAGACTTTGTAACTTCCTTTAGACCATACATGAGAGCTTGTACACGGGATACCTTTGCTTGTGATTGACCCAAAATTGCGCACACACGGGCTTGTACCATAAGTACACGGGCATACATGATATTATCAAAATTTGTGCAAAATGGCAGTCCTTAGCACGGGCAGTCTATACGGAACTATGACTTAGCGTGCATGCCTTTGACAAATTAGCATATTTTAATATATTTTTATTATCAGCAAAACATCAAGAGTTCAATAGTCTTCGTAAACTATCTCATCATGTTGATCAAATCTCTAATATCGGCTACATCCTTTTATAGTTTTGCTACCCTTGGTTCCATCTTGGTATTTGCCATTACTTAGATCAATTGCTCTGATACCACTTTGATAGATTGCCACCTGCAAAATCTAAACAAACAATCCACAAAGCACAGATGGTTCTGAATGTAATGGTATTTTATTTATTCTGTAGAATTACACCCTATAAGACTCTACCTACAACCAGAATAGTGTCAAAGAGCAAGACAAGATCTAATAGTTGGACAATTTTGGCAAGAGGCCTAGAGCAATCTTTTATCTTCTCATTGGCTACTAAAAACAACAGCCAATATCTCTTTGTTCCTCATAAAATTTCCTGTGTTTCCCAGTTATTGCTTCAAAAGAATTGTTTCATTTAAACAATTGTCCCAAATAGATTTGATTTCCCACCTCCATCTTGAGTTACTGACTTTAAATGTGTAGATACTATATCAGCAATGAAGCATTATGGGTAACAAGATGGGCTTAAGCCATAGACAATGGAGAAGGCGTTCAATTTAAACGTTTTAAACAGAAAGTCCATTAGTTAGGTTGTTCCTTATGATGCAGGCAATGCCTGGTGAATTAGGTAATATTTTCTCTATAGCTCGTGAAAACAAGTTATATTCTGTCCATACCTAAAATCATCAAGATTAAAGTTGTTAGCCTTTTCTTTTCTGTATTAGTTTGAACCGTGTTCATAGATGAAACTTGATTAATGATATAAATTAAATTGAAATTTTATACTGTTCATATACAATATGATCCCCTGGAGATGGTTTTCCCAGTTCACATGTTTGGTGCTGCGATGCTGAGGTTTGAGTGGATGCAAACATATTTGAGTTGCAACATTTAGTTTATTCTTTAATGTTTGTAAATTTCAAACAATTTAAGTAGAAAAGTCAAAAAGGAAAGGGCCACAATTGTAAAGAGTACAACTGTTGATGAAATTTTGAGTAACTGTCTTGGTCTTTGTTTACACCCTTGTTATTTGAGATGCTACATGCAAAAGGTGTTTAAACTTGATCGATTTGTCAATGCAGAGTAACCCTGGTTGGGGATTTGACAAAAAGTGCCAGTTCATGGATAAGCTTGTGTGGGAAGTTTCTCAACATTACAAGTAAGACTAAAATGCTTATTTACAACTGCCAGAGAACATTCCTGTTGACTTGTGAAGCCATCTGGTTGGCAAGGGTTGATATATTCACATTTCTTTGGAGAAAGGAGTAGAAATTTGATTACTTTTATTTTTATTTATCATTTATGTGCTTAATAAGCTCTTGACAAAAATTTTGTTCTAGAGTTTTCTTGTTTTATTTATGATGTATTTTAGAAATTATAGCTGTAATTTTCTTGGCTAAGATTTGAGTTTGATGTTAATTGTGTTGTGTATGGATTTAAAGATTATATGCAGGAAGAACTTTAGATTCCTTTCTATCACACCCTTTTGAAGTGAGTGCTTTTGGCTAGAAGTTTGCATTTTTTTTTATAATGTCAAAATTTATCCTTTTTCCTTTTACCTTTTCCTTTCTATTATGGTAAGCTGTTTGCTTTTCAATATTAAGAGAAAGTTATGGGTACCATCCCAGTGGAAAAAGGATATGGGTAAAGAATAATCATTGCATTAGGGAAGATTTCCACTAGAAGTTGTGGAAAACGTTGGATAGTTGGTGTTTGTTGCTCTGGATATTGTTTAGGATCCCGTTCTTACGCTCTAATATTTGTTTCATATCTCTCTGGCTTCTGTAATATGCGGTCTTATTGTGTATTTACAATCAAAGTAAGATCTCTGACCTTTTGTTGTGTGCTAATTTGAAGTGCGAGGGATGGAACCTGTTGGTGTGTAAAATTTTTTCGATGAGAACTACACCAAACCGGTGAGACCTAGGTGCGAGAATATAAAGACTCGGTTATGAGAAGATAATATAGTGGCTTTTACAAAGTTTGGTTAAAACACTTCATAAAGACTGAAGTATAAGATATTATAATACAGTAACAAGAATCAACTTTCTTTTTCTAATTTGATCTTAACTTAATTTTATACTTATATTTGTAGTCAAGGGAATATATTTTATCAAATACAGTAATTATGAGTAATTATACAGTAGTGACTTTCAAAAGGGCACAAAGAATAAATTTATTTCAGAAGTTATTATTGAATTTTAGGACATTGAATCTATAATGATAGGAAAATGCTCCTTTATGCCGAGTTATGGTTGAGGTCGTAGCATATGTAACGTCAATTACTTTGCTGTGAGGTTTCTAGAAGGTGGTTAATATTTTTTTTAAAGTTTTGACCTTTGGATATGTCGTTTAGAATTGTTCTTTATTCGTTGTTATTCACTAATAGTTATCTGTTAGAGTGGTTTTTGAAAGTTGATTTGAGACAAAATTTTTTATTTTACAACAATTCCCTTGATTTTAGAAGTACGAATAATGATACTAAAACTCTTATGTTGTATGAACTAACTTCATGTGAATAGTCAAAGCTTCAACTAGTTGGATGGTGGTAGATTGTGAACAAGTAATGTACCGTATGCATGAGTCATGTACTAATCGAATCGTTTCAAAAGTCATGACGTCTTAAGAATCGAATCGTTTCAAAAGTCATGACGTCTTAAGAATCGAATCGTTTCAAAAGTTACGATGTCTTAATAATCACGTTTCTCCATTTTGAGTTGATGGTTAACACATACTTAGAGATGACTTTAAACAATGTAAATGTTTTTCCACTTTTTCCTTGACTATTTATGAATAGGTTGCCAAAACTTTAAGCTATAAAATTTTCCTTAAACATCCCTTGAAGAAAACCGTAATTTTTAAACCAAATATGTCTAAGGCGTGTTCTCACTTTTGCCAATGTAAGGTATTCTTCAAATTGATTTTTGTTAGTTAAACCTTTGTTGGTAAGAATAATATGCTTAAATATTTTTTGAGAGTTCAAACAATGATGGTATCTATTGCTACGTCACATATAAAGGTTTGTCATCTAAAATTGTTTCTTTGTACAATCCATGGTTGTCGAGATAAAAGATCTAAAAGCCTTTGATCGAAGTCACTTTAAGAGTTCAATTTGTCAAGTTTATTTTGAGGAGGGAACAAAATGAGGAAGGAGATTTTTCGACTGACCTTAAAGGCTAGTAGGAATATAGTATCGTCTCCTCTTACAATGGCAAAATGAGTCCACATTGAAGAGATTAATGGTCTTTTTATTGAGTTATATGAGTTGGGGAATTTATGTATAATGATCCACCCAAAGGATAAGCTACTTTATTTGATTTAGTTTTGAGGTGCGAGATGATATCACCCTTGACACCATTTGGATAGAAAGTGATAAAATTGTTGGGAGTTGCTTATTTTCATCTATCCCACAATGCATATCGATGCATTTTGGGACTATACATATCATAAAATCTATAAGGAATTGACAAACCTATGATAAAAGATTTGTAAATCTTTATTTTATGAAGGAGAATCCGAAGGCTTCTATCTTTTATGTTTTGTCAAATCGAACATAAAAAGAGTATAGGGATTCGTTATATGAAAGACAATGCCTGTGATTGAAATACTAAATATTTTTTCTTTTCTTATATTAAAAGAGAAAAAATTCAAAAATCAAACGTGATAGACATTAGGTATTTGTCTCTTACTTCAACTGACTATAATAATTTATTCTTTTAGTTGTTTTTTATTACAGTTGATTGATTGAAACCCAATTTATTTATTAAATAACAATAATAAATTTTGAAGTTCTATAAATTGTCTGAAGAGCAATGCAACTTAGAGAAATTTATTATTGACATTAAACTATAAATAATTACTCGTGTTCTACTCTCTTTTTCGATTATGGCTATGAAACACATTACTACTTAGTATACGATTTTTTGGTCACTTTTTTATTTTGTCGAACTACAAATGATGTGATGAATGAGGTGGATAGTGCATATCTTCCACCATGGAGACTTGCTTCTTTGCCTAGTTCATCTTCTTGCTCTTAAGGAGAGGTCCTTGGGTCAGAAACTTCCATAAAAAGCTAAGTGGCCTTTTCTATTATCAATGAGGTCGTTAAAATGGAATGGTGGGACTTTGATGGAAGCCAACTGAAACACTGAAGTTAGTTGCCTACCATGCTGGCTCGCCATGTATTCACCTCTTGCCTTCTCATTCTTTATATATATGTTCTTTGACAACCTTATTGAAATCTCAGTTTTTTCGTTTTCCGTACTTTTGCTCAATATTCTTCCTTTGCAATTAGACCTATGACCATCTTCAGGACGAAGATTCTAAATAGAAATCTTGCCTTTGATTGAATTTGGTCGATATAACACTGTTGAGCTTGAGTTTAATAATGTTTCAGATTTTTCTAATAATTTACAATTAAATTATATTAAATTTGATTTTAAATTTTCTTTTATTAAACCGTATAAATTTTTTAAAATAATGACTATTTATTTTCCTAAAACGCCCCGTTCTTTCGTCGTCTAGACTATTCTTCAGTAATCACGCGCCTCGTCTCAACGGAACGAGCAACCAAGAAGTGACAACAAAATGGAAGAGCTCAAACCAGTCAACACCCACAACCAAAACGACGACGTGGAGTCCGAAAACGAAGACGACAAACCAATGCTGAGCTCGCAAGCTCTAGCAGCTCTAAAAGAATTCCTCGCCCAGCAAAACAAATACCAAACCCCAGATACCGAAACAGCTGAGTCGGAATCACAAACCGTCGCCTTGGTGTCGGAAGACTGGCGGCTGAGTCAGTTTTGGTACGACGCCCTAACGGCCGAAACGATCGCCAACGAAGTCGTCTCTCTGTGCTCAAACTCCGGTTCGCGCGTCGCTTGCGTTGCCTGTCCCACGCTCTACGCCTATTTAAAGGTATTTCTTATATATATATTTTGGTTATTTGCTTGTTTTTAGAGCTGAAATACTTTGTTTGGATAGAAAATAGCACCGAATGTGCCGGCGCAAATTCTAGAATTCGATGAGCGGTTTGAACAATACGGCAGTGATTTTACGTTTTATGATTATAATCAACCGGAGGATTTGCCGTTGGAGCTGCAGCATGCGTTCGATGTTGTGATTGCGGACCCTCCTTACCTGGTACTACTCAGACATTGTGTTTGTGAATGAAAGAAGTTTTAAGAAAACACTCATTTGTTGAAATGTTTTTGGAAGCTTACACACTGAAAATGGTCTTTTAAGATATGTTTGGATATTAGTGGAATAATATTATAATTGATTGTAGGGATGAAGGGTATTCTATTTAGAATGGTATTCTTGCTTGTTGGGATGATCCTTGATATAGAATAGACAGATAAGGAAGTAAAAATTTTAAACTTAGTATTTATGTAGAAGTATGCTTTTTACAGTCCATTTGATTTTAAAGTTACTTTTTCTAAGATTGTATCCGCAAACTATTTTTGTGCACTACTCTTCTCCCCTTTCTCTGAATCAAAGAATTGTAATGAACTTATATATCAAATTGTTTTTCGAATAACCATATATGAGAATGGCATTAAGTAATCAATTTATGCAATTAGATATTCTTGTTCCTCTTCATCCCGCTGTATTTCTCTAATTTACTGTGTCATAGGAATATTTTGAAAACCTTGTGGGATAAAATTGTTGTTTTAGACCTTTGTAATTGACTGTACTCTCTTACTGAGTTAGTGTCATCGAATCCTAACGGTAGACAACCAGTAGCCCTATTTGCATTATGATGACATCCTATAGGGGCAGAATCTAAACTTCAGATTCTGGTTATGGATCTATTGCATTCTGGCATAAGAGTAGGAAATTCATTGAAACAATACAGGAACAGTGGATATATTATGTGAACACACTTCAAATGAATGTCACTGAAATTCCAAATCAGTTTTGTTTGAATATACTTCAAAAAATAAGGATAAGCAAACTCCAAAAAGAAGATTAGTTATGACAAAACGGATTTTGTCAAGTCATATTGTCGAAAGCACCATCCTCAAGTATAAATTTAATGGTTCTATTTACACAGGATTCAGTGGAACTATTTTTTTTGTAATTTTGTGCTTCCAAATGCAAAGGTTAACTATAATATCTCAAATAGCCCTGGCTTTGTGCAAAGTAACTTATATAAACTGATGTGTTTTTGTCACAGCAATGCATGGTTCGTTTATCTTTTGAATTTGCATGTATAACATTACTATTTAAATTAAAAGCCCATGATATTATCTCTTTTTGAAGCTCAGCTATTATTAGAATTTGATTAGCTCCCAAAATCATTCTTGTTAAGATATGAATATTAATTATCTTGAAATACTTTACATCAGTTTGTCGATAATTATTCTTTTCTATGTATTGACTGCCGGTAATACTGTTAAATTTCATTTATTCATAAACTATGGCAGAGCCAGGAGTGTTTGGAGAAGGTTACTCAAACAGTTTCTTTTCTTTCTAGACCCAGGGACTCTTTCTTACTTCTACTCACAGGTAGGCACTGATACTGACTTGCTATTTCTTGAGCTTCTCTTTATGGTCTTTAATGGTAAATGGTATTGATCATAATGTGTTGCCTGCAGGTGAAGTGCAGAAGGATCGAGCTGCCAAGCTCTTAGGTTTGCGTCCATGTGGTTTTAGACCTCGACATTCTAGCAAACTTGGAAATGAGTTTTGCCTATTCACAAACTATGATCCAGGAAAAAGATTGGGAGGGTGGGAGCAAGAACAGTAGGTACTTTTTTCTCTTTCCACAGACCATAAGGTAGCCAATACTATCAATTCTCCAGTCTAAATGGTCATAGTATTCATAATCTTCCAGCATAGTGACATTTCTCTCTATAAAATTGAGATAACCTTTTTATTCAAATTTATATCAAAATCATGGTCTTAACTTCTTCTCTGCTCGCCTTTCGATCTTTGTGGTAGTAAACTCGAATTGGAATTGGGGATTTTGGATGATTTTCATTTTGGTTTAGATTTGTAAGATTGTAAACCATGGACCGCAAATTGACTGATGAGGTTGGTTCAACTTCTGCAACGATGATGGAGGTAGCTTTTTCATGTTTAAGTTTCAATTAGTGGAAAACACTGCTACATTAATTTGTTGCCAATTCTTATCTTCTAAGTAAGGGTAGATCCAAACTGAATTGAACTGGAGTTTGTGTTTGCTCTAGCTCAAACTGGTTTAAGGGAGTTAAGTTCGAACCTGATTAAATTTGACAGAGCTTAGCTTAAGCTCAATATGATGAGTCAAACTTGAATTAATTTGATACTACAACATTTTTTAAATTTAAATATTAATTTTAAATTTATAAATGATTATTTTAAAAAGTTTATGTTTTCTAATAAAAAGAAGCATAAAAGGAATTTGAATTGTGGTTAAAAAGAAAATAGTAAGTTTAAAGTCATTTCATCCATTATAAATAAAATTTTAGCCTAATTTTAAAACTTTTACCAAGGTATTTTATATTCTAACAACTGTTTTTATATTTATAAATGAGTTTATTTTTTCTTCTTTTATTATAATATAACTTTTTTTTTGTTTTGATTTATTAGAAAATGTAAATTTTAGAATATAATTTTTTAAAGTTAAAAAATTATTGAATTTGAGTCAAACTGGATCCAAATAAAATCTTAAAACTATGGATTGAGCTTAAGCTATGATTGTTTATTTCGGACTTAATTGAAGTGAGTTTTAAGTCAGCTATAAACTAAGGTGATTTTTTATTGAAGTAAATATTGGATTTTGGCCTTGTAAGTTATTTTGGTGATAAAATGTTAGTTGGAAGGTTGTGATTGTGTTTCTTGGTTGGAGAATTGCTGTTGTATTAGGCATCTGACTTAGAAAGTAACTTAAACTCATTTTCCTTACCACATTGGGATATTTAGCACTGCTTAAACTTATTTAATTTGACCAGAAATATTAATTTTTCTCAAAGCCACCATAATAATCCAATGGTATTATCACATATTGACTTATCACACATATCATTACCTTGAAAATTATTATAAATATTTTTAAAATTTAAAATTTTTTTAAATATATCAATTGTCACAACATCATTTTTAAGAAAGATATATCAGTCATTTAAGAAAAATTGCTGATGCAGATTGATATTTATCATATGATTTGATGTGTACCATATTATATCAAATTGTCTATTTAGAATACATCCTAGTAATTATGATATATAAGCATATGATGGATGAATATTTTTTGCTATGATTTCTGCGACACCCAAAACTAGGGTTATTAATTGGAATAGTTATATTCTTATAGGTATAAAAAATTAAATAGGTACTTTTAAAAGGAATAAACCAATATAGTCAAACAATCGAAATAAATACAATTTTGCTCTTATCTCTAACTGTCCAACAAAAACTCTAAATCATTCAACCCTGACTGTCATGTTTCTCTATCTCACAATCTCATGTCTTGAATCTCACACAAAAACACAAATTTAAACATGAAAAATCATTAAATATATGTATTAAAGTTCATATATACTTGTTTTTCTTTTTGAAGTTGATTGATCGTTGTATTGCAACAATAACAAGCGAAATTGAGAGATTTTTTTTTTTTTTTTTTGTAAGTTTTAGGTATTTTCCAAAAGCTTAGTGTATACACTAAGCTTACTTTTGGGTCGTGCCTTTTAAGAGTTTTTTGGTAAGGTGATCTACGTGTTTTACAAGTCGATCCATCAAAAATAAAAATATATCTATTTTAGTTTTTTTTATTTTTATAATTTTTATGGATTATATCAAGTCAACTCATGGGACTTCCTCGTAGAACCCAGCACAACCCGTGGGATTTCATCACCTAAACTATCATGAAAATAATAACTTCTATCATGAAACCCAAAATAGTGATATTTGAACGTAAACCCAAAATAGTAAATATTAACACAATATTTTATTATAACTATTTAAAATGATTGTAATATGATGCAAAAGCTACCTTTTTCCCATTTTATGATGAAATGTAATTTAAAAATTCAAAGATAAGTTCAATAGTTATAACAAAGGCTAATAATGATGGCAAAGTGCAACAAAAAAATACGACTGAAAAGATAAATGAAGTAAACGGGACTTTAACCTTTTTTGATAGGTTAGTAGTCGGACTTTTGGCTAGATAGTCAATAAAATCTAGGCTAAATTTAAAAAAAATGACAAATGGTCGACTAAAAATTCAATTTATATATGGGGATATTTTTATCAATTTGTAATCTATTAGTTATATTGGTTTAGTCCTTACGTTCTTGTCTACTTTCTATAGTCCCTAAAATTAAGATTTTTTATAAGGAGAATGACCATGTCCCACCTACAATATTCCAAATTAACGAGTTTTCGGTTTCAAATTAAAAATTGTCATTTTCCTATCTTTTAATGGTAAAGAATATTTTTATTGGTTTATAAAATATATAAATATTATAGGATAAATATCACTTACATTTGAAAGTACAAATAAGTTTATTATACATTTATTATACCCACCAATTTTAAAATTTATCACTTAAACCCCTATCTTCAATTGAAAGAAATCAAAATTTTAACTGTTACTTCAGATAGTCCCAAATTCGTAATTACACCAATTATAATCAAAATTAAAATTAAAATCACTTTGAAATTGCATCATAATGGTGTGAATCTATTGTAATTGGCTAGATTCACGCTTCTAGTGCAATTTTAATTGAAATCACAAATGTATGACCAATGTAATTTCAATTAGAATTACATTATAATAATAGAATTTTGATTGAATTGCACTATTCTAATATGATTCCGATTGGAATCGCATAATTTTTATGTGATTTTGACTAGAATCATGTTATTTTATTTTTTGTCTGTGTTTATTTTGAGTTTTAAAATTCAATTTTTTTATTAAATAGTGAAAAAAATATTTAATAAAATTTAAGGGGTAAATTTAAAAGTTGCGATGAATATTCTCGTCATTATAGGGTGTCTAACCTAAAAATTATCTAATTTCATTAACCTTGTTTGATAGAAAGGGTAAAAATGTCATTTTCTTACTTTAACAGTGGGCCCTTGTCATTTTGATATAGTTTGGAGGCTGAATGACTTACTTCCACACAAAGTTTTTCTTAAAAGACAAAATTTCATATCCCAATTTTCTAAAATTTAAACACTCATTTGTTAACTAAAGTTAACGGTTAAATTTAATGGTTAACAGTTAAATATTAATAATCAGAAGAATATTTTTGTCTTTTTAATGAAAAACTGTTTAAAATAATAAATAAATAAAAATATTTAAATATTATAATAATAATAATAATAATATAAATTATAAAAATATTTTAAAAATATAAAAAAATAAAATTAAAAGTTAAAAAAAAGTAACAACTGCTATTGATAGCGATGACCACTGAAAATTAAATTAGATAGCTAATCGCCTCCTCCAAATAGGATCGTCGATTTAAATGTCCTATGAATCAGGTGACCATTTTCCTCAACCTGATTTAATTTTTTATGGCCACCACCGTTGATAATCGTTGTTTTTTTAATTTTATTTTTTTAAATATTATTTTAAAGTTTTATTATAATTTTTTATTTTTTATGAAAGTAGTTTAGTTCTTTTATTAAAAAAATTAATAGATTCGGATGAAAAATGATTAAAAAGTGAATATTTGGGTTTTAGACAATTATGATGTGATTTTTTTTTTTTTTTTAAACAAAGCCTTCTTTGGTCTAATTTGGATGAAAAATCTTGTTCTCTCTACTCACCCCAAAAAAAAAAAAAACTTTTTCTCCTTATTTTAAAGGCCAAAGGACATATTCCCATCTAAAGATTCACTCAAAGACAGATTTCTACCTCTTAACAATATCCACTCGTTGACTAAAGGCAACAGTTAAACTTAACAATTAACAGTTAAAATTTGATAATTAAAAGGGTATTTTGGTCATTTTTAAGAAAAATTTATAAAATGATAAAATAAATTTTATAAAAATATAAAATATTGTTTAAATATTAAAAAATATAAAAATATTAAAATTTAAAAAAATTAAAAGCGACCACTGCCACCAGTGCTAATGATGACCTCTACCGATAATAGAACCAAATGGTTGAAAATGACTACTTGATTCTAAGGGTGATTAAATTTAGTCCCCATGTTTGGTGGAAGCTGCTAGATTAGTCGTCTTTTATTTTGGGGAGGTGACTTGATGTGGTTGTTTTCACCAGCAAAAACGATCGAAAATGACTGATTTTAGTCTAATTGATTATTTTCGGTCATGGTTACTAGTAGAGGTAGTCAAATCTAGTTGCCTTCGTTAATCGGAACAGTTAAATCTAGTCGCCTCTAGAACTAGGTGGTCATTTCCGACCATTTGGTTTAATTATTAACAACCACCATCATCGACGACGTTGTTGGTGGTTGTGGATGCCTTTTTTATTTTTTAAAATTAAACATTTTTTTAACTTTATAATATTTTTAAATATTTAAATATTTTTATATTTAAAATTTATTTTACATTTTTTTATTTTATTAATTTTATAAAAATATTAGAAAATTTTGATAAAAATGAATCAAATAGTAAATATTTGAATTTTTAAAATGAAATGGTGAAAATTTATATTTGAGTGAAACCTTGAACTTTTAAAAATAATATAAATTTGGTGTTAGTTCATCTTATTTTAAAACTTTCCCATCATTATCACGTATTCTTATTTTAATTAATAACAAGGCCAAACGACTAATTATGATACAAGGTTTCCTTAAATGGCAATGCTCTACCTATGAAGTTTTAAAAAACTAAGTACTCATTTTTATTATTTGAAAAAATTAAAATATTTTTCATAAAATAAGTCATATTAATATTAAAATAAAATTTAATATAAATAATATTAAAATATAAAATAATATTAACAATTTAAAAATAAAATAAAAATTAAAAAAAACACAAATTATGACCACTGTTAAAATAATTAAATGACCATTTCAGTTATCGGTGACGATGATTGCTTTTTAAAAATTTTATTTTATTTTAAAAATTTTATTAAATTTATTAATTTTTAAATAATTTAATAATAATAATTATTATTTTAATTATTTTTATAAAATTTAATTTTTAATTTTCATTCAAAAAAAATATCTATCTAACTCTGATCAATTAATAAACAATTAACTTTTAAAATTTGTATAGATGGGATTTGTTAAAGAAATTTTGGGTGAGACAAAATAAAAAATATACCCGAAAACCCGGATCTGTATAAGACAAAGTGGACGATTCCCTAGACCCTATCCCGAAATAAAAAATTTCGAATTCGAAATGTGGATATTTGACAAGCCCCTGGTCAGTATAAATCGCTTCGGATGTTGGTCAAAGATTTTCCAAATAAACGACACTGAGAAATTTGCTTTTGCCGTCTAGAATAATGCCACCAAATATTGTTTCCGAGGTGAGTTAACTCGGATCTAATCTCAGTAGGTTTTTCTTTTAAAATTAATTTTAATGAATCATGAATTGTTCTTGATGCAAAATAAAATTAGTTTTAGCTTTCTTATGTGTTTGATTATGTGTTTGGCTGCTGAGAGTGATTAGTATGTTGAGATTTGGTATTGGACTTCTTTTAGTAGTTCTGTTTTCTTCTTTATATTGCGAAGTAGAAAGGTGAGCTTCTATGGTTCTAAGGCTCTGAAAAACAAGCAAATGTGTTCTGTTCTGAAGGAATATTGGTTAAATGTGTTTTTAATCGCAAGTGATGCGGCATTGATCTGTGGATTATTTGTTAATCAATGCGACATCACTATGGATGGAGACCTGGAGTGTATAGTGTTGCCCGCTTTGAAATGATTGAGAGGATCATGGATTTGTTTAGTATTTCTAATGATGTGGAGCTTCTAGGAGTAGAGGAATTGATTGCTTCTTTGTGTTTTTGTGAGGCATCAGTCACTTAGCCAGTGAGTGGATGGCATTTTTTTTTGGAAAAAAATTGTTAATTAATAAAAACTATGGATGGAGGCATGGAGTGTATAGCGTTGCATGCTTTAAAATGCTTGTGAGCATCATGGATTTGTGTAGTGTTTCTAGAAATATGGAGCTTCTAGGACAAGAGGAATTGCCTACTTCTTTGTGTTTTTGTGATGTATGAATTGCTCTTTTATTGTGGCCCTGTGAGTTGGTGACATTTTGGAACTGGTCATTAATTATTGGTATGAAATTTCCATATTCTCTATGCTAATCAAGTAAATGATGTATTAGGATTTGTAGGCCATTGCGGATTTGAGGTTAAAATGGTCCTGGTATTATCATAGGTGTTACTAACAGTTGGTACTAGAACTATCCTCTTGGTTATGACTTATATTCTTTTGATGTAGTGGTGCCCTTTTCTTATTTTTCCTGTTAGACGAAGATTTCATTAATGCCCCATGGTTGATTAAGTTCCATTTTTTTTTTTTTTTTTGGTTGGAACAGATTGTAGACTTGTAGATATGCTATTACAGTTACTTGGAAACAATATCAATTGGGTTTTATGTTTCAGATTTATGTAATTGATATTTCATTGTAATTTGTTATCTTTGTTTTATAGGCTGGATTGTCTACAAGAGTTAGCCAATGGTGGGATGGCATTCCATTCTTTACCTCTGCAGTTGTGATTGTTTGTGGAACAATTTACTTGTTCTGCCTGTTGACCGGATATGAGAAGTTTTATCAAATATGCTTCTTGCCATTTGCACTTATATCAGAGTTTCAAGGTAATCCAATATTTTATGCATGCATCACCGTTATAGTATTGGATACATATGAATTTAATTTCCTCATCATATTGTGAAAAGTTGGTTTTTAGGACAAACTATTTTTTCTTTGTTTCCCATTTAAACTCTAATATTGAATCTCTTTGAGAATTGTCTGCATCAATGAGAATAAATCCTTGATATATGCCATAGGCCATTCCTTGTATTGTAAATTGCTTTTATTTTGTGCAAATAAATAAATTATATAATTTGTTCCTGTAATTATATTATCTAATTTTCCTTATATTTGTTTCTGTTATTCTTTTCCTGAATTAATTTCTAGTGTTTTTTTTTTGAAAAAACATTATTTATTTGGACTTCTTCACTATATATAATGATTCCTTGTACATTCCTCAAGTTGGGGTTTTTTGTTTCTAAGCTGAGATTGGTTGTGGCGCTTTGCCAATTCATGCTGATTTATACCATAATCTAAATAATATTACGATTATCATTAGAGATGGCAACGGGGCAGAGCAGGGTTGAATTTCCCATTTTCCGTCCTTGTCCCTGCCCTTGCCTTATCCTTGCGTGGGCTGCAAGAAAATATGAATCCCCTTCCCCGGCCTATCTCTGCCCCCGCCGTCAAACTCACAATTTCCACAACGACACAACCAGTGATTCAACCCAAACTTATGACAATTATCACAAGAAAATCCTTTTTTTGATGAGGACCAAATGAGAGAAAGAGTGAGCATGTGTGGGCATTGTGGGTGATGGAGTGTTATGGAGATGCATAAATATGTAAATCAAAGTCATCACAACTATTGCAGTGGTAGTTAAAGTTGCAACCCTAGCGGCCACATGCGTCACAGTTGAAGATGCTAATGGCATAGAAGGTTTAGACAGGAGAAAGGGTGGAGTGGAGAGGGTGAGAGGGGTGGTTGATCAGTTGAGGCATCTGAGAACATGAAATGTTGAGGGAGAACCTGCAGGTTCTGCAAACATACATGCAGTTGGAACTTCATGTTTCGTTGTTGGGATTATGCTTTGGGCTTGGGTTAGCAAGAGCTGATGTTGGTGTCTGAAGTTTTGAATGAAAGGGTCATGGCTTAGTCTTTCCATTTTGATGAAGGAGGAGATAAGGAATTTTTTTTTTTTGTTGATCAAGAAGAAGGGTGGACTGGAGAAGAAGAAGATAAAAAGAGGATGGATCGTTGACTTTAGAATGACATGGCTATGGATGTGACTGTGTCGTTGCAGAAAGAAGGGAATGAAGAGACAAATAATCCGGGAATAAGGGGATTATAATGGCATGGGGAGATATTTATCCCTGTCCTTACGGGGATTTTTTTTCCATTCTTGTCCCCATCCCCACTTATTTTGGGGAATCCCTGCCTTGTTCAGGGTGGGGCAGGTACCTGATTATGATCTCTAATTATCATGGCATCTTTATATAGCATTGACAAAGTGTAATTAACTGTTGCTCGGCCACTCTAAATAAGGTAGATACGATCTTTTACAAAAAGTGGGAAATATTAGCTATAGGTTTTCTGAGAATCAACAAAATCTATTTTTACTTTGTTCTAAAACCTGATTGTAGTCTGAAATTAAATTACACATTAAAACTGCATTATGGTATAAGTTCATTGTTTGATAGTGAAGGAACGTATATTTCACTTTTACTTGAAGCCTTTTATTGTGTTTGGTTTATAATTTATTTCATAGATGTGTTCGTTTCTGTCTCACAGTCATTAATCAACTGTTTGTATTGCAGTTTACAGGATTTATACCTCCATTCTGTTTCATGGTTCACTGGTGCATGTTATGTTCAACATGTTGGCTTTTGTTCCTTTGGGTTCCGAATTGGAGAGAATCATGGGTTCCATCCGCATGTTGTATGTGATAATCTTGTTGGCTGCAAGCAATGCTGTTTTTCATCTTATTATAGCTTTGCTAGGAGCCCACAATCCCATTGTTCCACTTCAGTATCTGATGGATGAGTGTGCAATAGGCTTCTCAGGAATCATATTCTCTCTGATTGTCATAGAGACAAGTCTGAGTGAGGCCCAATTTAGGAGGTTGGTTTTTTCTTTTCTTACTTTGAAATCAAATTTTTAGCATGATCTCTATCCTTCATTTTATTCAATGGGGGTAAGTGGAAGGGGCGGTGACTTCTCTGTTCAATAGGGAGTCTTAGCTGTGCAATTTTTTTTACATGTTTGCATACTTCCACACATCAAATATAAAAATTTGTCACTTTCATGTGGTACTCATGGTTTTATTTGTTTTTGGTCAATGCATGGGTTCCGGAACTGACTTACAACTTTCTTTTTTTCTGTAGTGTGTTTGGTCTCTTCAATGTTCCTGCTAAATGGTAAATGCAATAACTTGCTTTATATGTTTGATTATCTCTTTTAATAAAAGTCATTAGTAACGTCTGGCATTTATGATGAAAATATGTGGATTTAGGTATCCATTGGTCTTATTGGTACTCTTCCAGCTTGTTATGCCAAAGGTATCATTACTTGGACATCTATGTGGCATTTTGTCTGGATTTGCATGTATGCTTCTCTTTTCTCTTGTCTTCTTCTCTATATTGTTGTTATCTCTGCTATATAATTTGAGGAAGTCATGGAAAAGCTTTACTTCTGTCTCTATATTTTCAGATACCCATGGCTTATTTAACTTCCTCATTCCTGGAACATCCTTTTACTCTTCCATTGAGTCCTCCTCTTGGCTTGTAAGTATATTCATGTAGATTGGTTTTACTTGCATTTTCTATTAGATTTCTATATCTTTGGCCTTTTAATTTATTCTTAAGTTACTTGCATTTTGGTCAAGATAGGATGAGTTAAAAGTATTTCTGGTGACTATGAATATCTGCTTGTCACTTTATTATTATGATATCTAACTGGGCCTTTGATTTAAATCTAGTGCCTGTCAAAGGAAGGCTCCATGCTCACTTAGGTTCCTTGCTTCCTTATATAGGCCTATGGCACTTAGTTTTTCTGGCCATAACCTCTATCCACACAGATGCAAAGCAGCATCAGAAAGTCCATTACGACCTCTCAACAACAGCTTGTATCCTGATTTCCTGGGGTTGTTTACACAAAATATGTTATGTATTTAACCGAACTTGTGTTTGAATTTTGTGAATCAAAGATCAGAGTTTTACTTTAATCTTCTTTTATTCATACATCAGAATTTTTTGATACTTATCATAATTCCTATGAGAAATTTGTTATGCAGTTCTATGAAATTTACATACATGATCAATCTTTTGATTTATCTGACCACTAACAGCACATCTAGTCTAAGTCAGTGTGATATTTTCCATTTGTGGATTTCAGTCCACCTGCACAAGGCGGCCTAAATTTATCTTGTGCACTGGCGGAAATTCTTCTGGCTACATCCCGACATATGCTGGCCACAATACAAATTCCAGGTAAACATTGGCCTTTTTTGCAGCTGTCTACTCTGTTTCTCTGAAAGGATCTAACTTTAATTTTATTGAATAGTGGATTATTTTCTGGAACTATCTGGAGAAACTTGTATCCTTGGATTCCACGGAGGGAAACATATTCACAGGTATAAAGCTAATAACTTGAGTGAATTTTTAAGCTGACAATATTCTACATGTTTATTGTAACCTGGTTTTTGTTATGCCAAAGTAGGTTTCTAGGAGGGATTATTATGAATTGAATCTAATTTGGGCAATGTCTCTTGAAATGGTAACTCTGAAGATCTGAAATATGCACTTCTTCAGTCCTGCTACTTTATTGTTTGCACTTGTTGTCATGGATTTTAAAGTTTCAAATTCAATCTTTTGCTTTTCCGGTTCTTAGACAAAGATGCAACCTGGAAGTGTCATTGACTCAATAGCTGTCAATTATGGATCTTTAAGTAGTTGTGCGTTGTAAAAAACAACAGTTGTTGTTGTTGAAATGGTTAGAGATCCAAGGATAGATTAGAGTGTGGTGGATGGAATGTGCAATATCAGTGCATTCTTTGTCAGTTTTCTCCTTGAACCTTGTTAGTTAAAATGAGATTAATTGCTAAATCTTTTCTTAATATAAAGCAGCCATCACAAGACAGCAGGTTCCCTGGGAGGGGAAGGACTCTTGGTTACACCCAACATATTGTTAATCCAAATCTAGAAGCTAGGCTTTTGGATAATAACAGCCATGATCACTCATTAGATACACCATCAATTGGTTTGGGAGAGCGGCTATCGAATGGAAGGTATGAGAAACTTTTTCAGTCAACCTCTATGATCAACTTGATTATTGGTTTTAAGAAAACTTAATAATAATTATTAATATTATCATCTTCCCTGGACGTGAAGGTCCAAAATTTGGAGTTTTTAACTTTATATCATTATTATTATTACTGGCAAACGTCCCGGACACCGTGGTCTAATTCACAACCATAGCGCCGGTTAAAGCAGAGTATAACTTTATTGTGATATGTTGTTTGGAATTTAAACCTTGACCTATCAGAGAGTAAATCACTTCTTTCACTATTTAGGCTACGCCTGGGGTTGTATATCATTATGTTTGGTTGAGAAATCTAGAAAGCTAGTGGATGTGAATAATGTCTTTATATTTGGAAATTTGGAGTCATTTTAGTGGCAGCCAGTGGTATTTTTTTTTAACCTCAGAAGACAAAATCAAACAAGAGTAGTTACTGATTCAACATTGTCTCCTTTACTAGTTATGATGTGATAGTGGTAGCGTTTGGTGATTTTATCTATTTTAATGGTGATAGCGACCTGAATTTGATTTGTGTGACAGGTGGATAAACCCATCTTTGAGGTGAGATGTGGTTATTGTTTCAACTTTGTTGATTACCAATATAAAGTATTGTTTTGTATCTCTTTTAAAGTTCAATGAGCTTGAAAGTTGATTTTTAGAATAGAGATTTTGTAAGTAAGAAGCCATACTTTTGTCAATTGTGATATTTAGACGTAAGTTTATGATTTAGTTGTTCATTGTACTACAGGCAATTGGCCGTGGATGATGCTGTTGCCACTGGTCATCAGGTTTTCTTTGTCAAAATTAATAGTTTCTTTTTTTTGTTTTATACTTTATTTTGGTTCATCTAACTTAAAACATTTTCTTTGGTTTTATTGTTCACTAGATGCCGGTTTCAGTCATCTCTGATGAAGAAATCCAACAACTTGTTTCAATGGGTTTTGAAAAGGTAAAGATCAGAAGTCGTCATAGATCTTTCTTTTTATTTCATTTCACACAGATTTCTAAGATCATATGACAAGTTGGTAGTATACTTTTTTGTTCATTATAAAAAAAAAAAAAAAAAAAAAAAAAAGACGGTAAGGATTCTGGGCCTAACTCTGTGATCTTATTTCAGACACAGGTAGAAGTCGCACTAGCGGCTGCTGATGGAGATGTAAATGTAGCAGTGGAAATCCTCATGAGCCAGCAGGTATATTTTTGACAGCTATTCTTCTCTGAGCATTATGTCAACTAATCATTCTTTTTCTAACCTACACAATTTATTGGATGATCATATCAGGTATAATTCATAAAGCAGAATCACCCGTCAAACTCCACTTGTTCAAACTGGGATCAATTTCATGTGCACATAAAGTATCTACATGAAGTGGACTCTCGTGGGAGCTCCGTATATATAGCAATTCTGACATGATCGATCAAGGTAAGAATCAAATATATCCAGAACTAAGGAGCTTCAAGAGAAAGGAACAAGAATGGTTTGTAAAAACATGTTTTGACCTAAGTAAACCTTAGTTTTATTTAAATAAATTGAATATTTTCTTTGTTTTGTTGAGTCCAGGATCTACCAAGTTTTCCTGTAAAAAAAAAAAAAAAAAAAACCAAGTATAAAACTTAAACTGTTGTATGTGTAGTTAAATATTTGATTCAGTTTTTATTTCATTGAAGGGTTCTAACTTTTATATTAAAGGGGTTATATGTGTTTATTTTTTTGTTACAAATTCACATAAATACTCTGATTATTATAAAAAAAGATCCATCTCATGTTTCCGGATTGTGCCTCAACCAAATTCTGAGATAGATATCTTGTTTTAACTTTCTTGAGCTTCAAGAAAGTTATGAGAAATGGAGCTGGACCCTGTGTGCATAATGGTTTTGCTGGTGTGTAGTATGTCACTGATTCTCAATCTTCCTCGCAGTCTATCCTGCAAGAAGATCAGCCAACTTTCAGTTTAATCTTCCAAGCTTTTATTACCTTCTCTGTGCATGTGTTCGAGAGCCAGTTTGAAAGTTTTCGTATCATTTAGATCAACCTTCATATTAGTACCACATTGATGTGCAGTACCACATTGATGTGCAATATGCCCTTTCTCGCCACACCTGTAGCAAGGGATGGACGACTTTGTTCCAGCAGTAGCTTCGCATGAATTTGGGCATTCCTTGTATAAGATATAGCCTCAATCAGATCAGTGAAATAGCCACCAGCTTTCTTTAAACAAGCTGAAGAGTGACTTACAGAACCCAGATGGCCAGATTCCCCACAGTTACAACAGGAAATTTGTGTTTGAGCTGCATCCGGAAACCCAACACAACAGAGATGGCCAAACCTATGGCAAATGTAACATTGTATCTCCTACAAGCAAGTGAAGAAAATCGAAAAACATTTTCTGATTTCTAGATTGTTATTGACACATAATATTGCATCTATAACAGAATGCTGACCTTCAGATCATCTGCAGTGTAATCACCCCGACATGAAAACATATCATGCCCTGAACCCTTGCATAGTAAACATAGAATAGAACTCGAGCTGATCTTCTGGTCAGTCTTCGGACAACTATTGATGAGATGGTCAGTTCCGTTTCTTATAAAGCAATCCTGGCCCTGCTGGAGAAAAAGGATCAATGCGAAATCAATGATGGAAAAACATTAACACATTTTCAAAACCTGTCTGCAATACTTCCAAATGTGATTGGAACTTCCACAAAGAAAGCACGCCTTCTTCCGCTTTTGCGCTTTGCAGCTCGCTGCCGCGTGATTTTCTTTTCCACACCTTGGACAACTTAACCAGATGCAATCCGGTGGATCAAAGTATCTTGGTTTCCGCTGCATAAGAGATAAGGGGGGAAAAGAAGAAAGAAATTATAGAAGAGTAATATTTTAGACACAACGTTAAAATTGGACATCTCAACTTACAAGAAGCATCCGAAGCACAAAATTGTCTTTCACATCATCTTCTTCCTTCTTGGCACCATCTACCTAAATCCAATTTCCGAGAAACTCTAAACATCATTGGGCAAATTTCTCATTATCTCTTATAAAAGAAGAAAAAGCCCTGATTTCAGAGTATCAAGAATAAGGAAGAAAGGATACATATTTGGAACGAAAAAGAATTGCTAAGCTAGCTCTGTAGGTTCTTTGGTTGCAATGACTTTCTCTTTAGGCACAGGTCTCTGCAACACAGAAGGATGGTTTTACCTAGTATCACCAACTGGTTACTTCCTAAAAATGCATTTTTATAATTAAATTCCTTTTCCATCTTGACACACCAAAGCTCTAACCTTATTTCATCTTCTCATAGTCCCATTGCATTCCTTTTAGAAACAGTTAACAATTTCTAAGGACAAAAAAATTGATTAGTCACACAACCAAATTCAGGAAGAACAATTTGCTTCCTTATTATGGCAGGTGCTGATAAAAGCACCTTATTTTGCTATAAATCCGCCCATTGTCTCTAACCTCTTCAAGTTTTAGAAACAACATCTTACTGAAAAAGTGTCAAGCAGCTCCCACAGGATGGATATGAAGTTCAATAGGTGTACAAGAAATTAGATTTTTATGAACAGGTACCTTATCTTGTTTTGTGATCCTTTTCGATTTCTTTCTTCTCCTCCTTTTCTTCTTCACTCCAACGCCTTTGCTGCAACTCACATCTGAAATCGCTCGGTCAGCCCTTGATGATGGCAAGAATAGATCGATCAATTCAGAAGAAGTTGCCCCATCATCAATTCCTATTCCTTTTGTGGATTCCACAGGTGTATTTCTGCCAGCATCTTCTTTTTCATTCACAGCATCAATCTACAGCAAACCAACATAAATATTTACTATTATAGACAATGGAAACAATTTTTTACCCCAAAGGAGTTGCAAAGAGGTTAAGAAGTCTGTTTTCAACTAACAGGAAGAGATTCAACTCCCTTTGCAGCCACTTACCAGTGATGTAAATTGTATCCAATTACTCCTTTCCATATTTTTAGCCAATAAATAAATAAGACTAAATGTACAGTCTCTACCAAAAATAACACAGAGCTTCCATCAAAATACATATAAATATGAGTTAATTGGTATGCGTATGGCTCAAAAAAGAAGGAATGTATGAAACCCAGCTGAAAATTATGGTTGGCAATTGAAGTTACACTAAGAAAGCATATGATCAAAGTTCAACTTACCACAAAATTTTGGGTTTCAATAGTTTCTAACATCTGAACGGATCCTTGTTCTGATGCTTCAGCTATTTCCACAGCTTCCTCTTTGCCTATCTCATCTTTCTCGTTTGCAGCATTAGCCTAAAAACACATTATGTACCTCTAACAAAGCTCATCAATAGTTTGAAAATTAATATAGCCATTCAAATAAGGTAGCAAATATCAGCATATGCATTTTCTTTATCTAGCTCAGTATTTTCCAAGAACCAAGCAGGCAATAAAAAAATCTAAGGTTCAAACAGAAGGCATCAAATATTCACATACTTTAGCTCATACTTTCCCAGGAAACAAACCGAAAAAAAGTCACTAAAATATAGAAACAAAAACCAAACCCACATACAGGGGCATCCTCGTGATTAGAAGACTCAAGCTTTCTCTTCTTCTCCGTCTTGTTTCTTCTCAGGAGAGCCTCAGCTTCTATCATAGCTTTAAGATTGTTAAAACCACTCAAATCAGCAATAATTCTATACTCATCTTCATTAAACGCACCGTTTCTCCTCTTCTTGGCCCTTTTTCTCTTCCTTCTCCTCGCTGAACCCTCCGCCTCCATCATTGCTTTCACGTTCTCAAAACCACTCAGATCAGAAATCATTCTGTACTCATCAACCTTCGATCTCCATGTCATTTCTTTTACTTCTGCTTCTTTTTTACTGCTCGTTATTAACATTATAGGTTTCTCCATTTTGATGTTCTTCACACTGTCATTTTCTATCTTGTTTTTTATGGAAAGTTATACGGGAAACTCCACCTTATAGTCTTAGCCCACGAGTAGGCTGGGACAATTTTGCAATTTTTGAGAGCTTGTGGACATTTCTGAAAATTTCCACCCACTTGAAAGTTACCGAAAATTCACATTTATAAAATAAAAATAAAAATTCACAATATTAGTGTAATTTAGTTTTTAATTTTTTATCGTGAATAAAAAGGAATAAATTATTGTAATATATCATACTATAAATAAGAAAATTAAATATTAATAACAAATTACTTATATTTATTTATTTTTTGGTTGTTAATTAGATTTATTTCCATAAATAAATTAATTTTTTATTATAAGAGTAAATATGTCATTCATATTTTAAAAGGTTATAAAAAGAATCTCATAAAACAAATATTTATTTTCATTTTATCAATTAAATGTTTGGGGGTGTACATGTTAAATTATAAAACCTCAAGGGCTGTGAATATATCAAAGATAGAAGCAGATCGTGTCCTCTTTTTATCAGTTATACTTTGTCCGAGGTTGGGGACCAGTCAGTCACTGCAAAGTTTGATTTGGGCCGTACGATTAGTTCAGTGGGCCATATGTATGACCAGGCCCCATTTTTTTCGTTTTTAATATTTCGTCAACGGATTAGTTTCTATTCCTAAATTTATTAAAATAATAATTAGATTAAAAAATTAAATATTTATTTATACAATAAATATTAATTATTAATTTTAATAACTAAAAATATATATTTTATTTTATTTAAATATTATGATAAAATTATGTTTAAAATATAAATATTATTTTTTTATTTTAAAATTATTATATTTATTTATATATTTTAAAAATATTTTATAAATTCAATATTATTATCTCATCATGTATTTATGATGATATGGAGTACTTTGACTATCTTGACTCAAGAGAGATCCATCCCTTTTGTAACACAAAAATTGATAAATTAATAAATACAAATATTTTATTTACAAGTTTGATTTACTAGTATCTCACAAAAGAATTGTTTAGATAAATATACGAATAATTAACTAAAATATTCAATTTTTAAAGAATGTTTAAAAAATAATATGAATAATGTTATATATATATATATATATATGTTTTTAATATTTATTTTATGTATTATTTATAATTAAATATAAATTCATTTTTAATTTATAATTAATTAATTATATGATCATATTATTTAAATATATAAAATGGGTATAAAAAATTTATATATATATGGAATTACCTACGATTCCAAAATTTTATCTCAAGTTGTAATTAACCTTTTTATTAATATGTGTTTATTTTATTATATTATTAGAGCTTATCGATTTTGGATATTCTGTTAAAGAATAATGAATAAAAAAAGTATAATCATTTCCCAGAAATAGGAATCGAAATTGGACCATATTACAGTGTAAGTTGCCGTTTAATTGGTTTTTGAATTAGACCAAATTATAAACATATATATATATATATACACCCTTATAATTAATGACAAATTGCATTGTTAGAAAAAAGTGAGTATATGTTATAGACGGAGTTGATTTGTTGAAATGTATCTAAATATTCGATAGAACAATAATATATTAGTCAAAATTGGATAAAAAAATTATGTTACTAATAATAAAGATTCAAAGTTTTCTATTACGGATATTGAAAAGTATTTCACTATACATATTCACAATATGAAATAATTTTAAGTATTTAGATATTAATGTATCTTCGTAATTTTTGTTCGTTGAGCTTGAGATAATAATGTTGAAAATGTAATTGGTAACACATTATTTATTGATAATACTGTATTTTATTTTTATAGGTTTAAATTATAAACAAAGCATGATCGAATTATAATTTTTTAATTCGGTTTAAAGTATAAACTAATTTGATTTGGTTCAAGATTTTGTCAAACTATTTTTTTAATTTTAATTAAAAAAATTTTGTCAACTAGAAAAAACCGAATTGTACACATCCGTAAATAACTATTAAAATGAGTGGGAAATGCAAAAATTTTGCCCGTTTACACTTAGATTACATTGCAATCCCATTCAATCCTAAACAATGCAATAATCAATTCCAGCCAAATCAACAATAAACCCCAAAATCCATAAAATTCTCTTAAAATAAAAGTGTAAATGCTCTTTTAGTCAATAGGTACAAGAAAATTTGTTCTTTTTTATCTCAAAATACATAAAAATTCTAAGTCAATAAAATAATTTTTTTCCTAGTAACGAATAATCGATCTGAGTGGACAATTATTTAACATTTTGTTTATGCATGTTTTAACCTAATCTATTGCTAATTAATCCATCCTCAACTCTACCAACTATATCAGATCACAAATTTTAGGTAAACAATTAACCCCACAATTATTTACTTTATCACAAACACATAAAAATTCTAAACCAATAAGATAAAACTTTGTTTTGGTAATGAATAATCGATTTGAGTCAACAATTTTTAACGTTTCGTTTTTACATGTTTTGACCTAATCTCTTATCATTTAGTCCATCCTCAGGCCTATCAACTACATCAAACCGCATACTTTAGATAAATAATTGATTTTACAACTACTTCACTAAATAAGATGAAGAGTTTGATCTCGATATGGGTTTGAGGAGGCTCGAAACCTTTCCTAGTCATGCACAAACACCTTCTTCTCCACCATTTGGGCTACCCTTCCGAAGCCCAATAAATTAAATTTGATCATCTCCCATCTTTTTAACTCAAATGTCATAAAATGATTATAATACTTATTCCGACATATATGGATATGATAATTTTATTATCTTGAAATTACAGGTTTTGTAGTCACTAAACTTTGTTAAATTCACCATTTGATGTCTGGAGTTAAGGAAGAAGACTATCCCATTTTATTCAAAATTTAAAAAATACCGAAATAGTTTGTCTTTGTCTTTGTCTTTGGCTTGAGCTAGCCTCCCAAGTTTCAACTGGTTACATTACCTGTGTTTAAAATAATTGGAGGAAGGCAAAGTAGGACCCTTTTACAACTACTTTCCAACTATCTTGATGAGTAATTGCTTAGTGGGAAGTTACTAATTATTAAATTAAGTATGATGATGAAGGTTGAAGAGAGTAAAGAATTCTTAAAACATACTCTCTCAATATCATTGGATTCTTTCAATGACTGATACAACTAGTATTCATAATGCAATAAATAAATGAAAATGAAAATTTAAAAAAAAATTGTATTCATTATCATCGTAAGATATATGCAATGCAAGCTAAGAGAAACTTGTATAAAACAACGATTAATACTTATATATGTGAATCTCCAATCCATAGTTTTGGCAGGCAGGCGGAGGATTCATAGAGTAATTGTTTTGCCTTTGTTTGAAAGAGACTTTGTTTAGAGGGAACATTACATTTATAACTAGAGACATGAAGAAAGTGATTAAGAATTTGAACAAAACGCTATGATGATGGCCCAGGCCAGCAGCGGAGATGGATAGATTGACTTCCAAGTCAAGGGAAATCAATTCTATAACAAAAACTGGACATACCGTTTTGATATTTCTGTGTCAGACTTGCTTTCTTTGTTTCTTCGATGGTGCTTGAATGATCATCTTTCAATATGCCAAATTTCAGTCAAGCTCTCTCAGTCATGGCACCCTTTTGCAGATTCTTGCTCTTTGTACTCTTTGTCATGTTGTTTAGCTTCAAAGTTGAGTTTGTTTCTTGTGTTACAGACCCTAATGATGGTAATGTGGTTTGCAACTTCTTCTAGTAGTGTTTAATTTGTACGAGTTTTATGGGTCTTTCGTGCATATTTAATTTAAGAAGATCGACAATATTGACTAAGATTATGTGATGCTGGTGGTGCAGCCGCAGCACTCCAATCATTGAAGCATTCATGGCAAAATATACCTCCAGGCTGGAAAATCTCAAATGACCCTTGTGGTGGCTGGGAAGGAGTTGTGTGCAGCAATTCAAGAGTGACTGCGCTGTGAGTAGAAAACCTTATTTCAATTACGTTCTCTTCAACTTGAAAACTGATGCAAAGCTCATTGGCCTTTGTATATTATGCTTTCAGGGGATTATCAACCATGGGCCTGGCAGGGAAACTGAGTGGAGACATTGGAGGGCTTACAGAATTGAAATCCTTGTCAGTTTTCTTCCCTTGTTGCCTTGAAAGTTTGTTGATTGTGCTGCATATTTTAAGAGCTGCTAGCTCTGACAGGGTAATTGAAGTTATGTATCTATTTGATCTTAGGGACCTGTCATTTAATAAAGACCTCACAGGTTCGCTCTCTCCACGGATAGGAGATCTCCAGAAGCTGAATATTTTGTGAGATCCTAATTCCTCATGTGCTTATCTTTTGAATGATTTGATGAAATATGAAAGTCTTTGTTTTTCCATGTTTCAGAATTTTGGCCGGCTGCAGTTTCACTGGCGGCATTCCTGATGAAATAGGCAATTTGGGAGAGCTATCTTTCTTGTAAGAGTAGCTTTAACAGTTAACATCACAAACTCCCGAGTTTTTTCTACGTTCACTTTTGCTATAAACTAGTCTTCATTTCCAGGGCTCTGAACTCGAACAACTTCAGCGGTGGTATTCCTGCTTCTTTAGGTAAACTCTCCAAGCTCTACTGGCTCGACTTGGCAGACAATCAGTTGACAGGATCAATCCCAGTTTCCACATCCAACTCTCCAGGACTGGATCAACTTAAAAATGCTAAACACTTGTGAGTTCTTTTTGTTTCCAATCCTTTTATGTAAACTGTCTTTAAAGGAGCTTAGCTTATTAACAAACAATAACTTCATCCTGTGACTTGCAGCCATTTCAACAAGAACCAGCTTTCTGGTACCATTTCCCCACAGCTTTTCACCTCCGACATGGAACTGATACATATGTGAGTTGATATCCACCCTGCATCATTTGGTTTCAAATATTTTTCTTTTCTGTCTTCCAACAGCTTTTGGCTCTTCCTTTTTCAGATTATTCGATGGAAATCAACTCACCGGGAGCATCCCCAGCACGTTAGGACTTGTTCGGACTCTTGAGGCTCTGTGAGTAAAAATCTCCTCAACTTCATCTTTCTTTATATTCCTTTGCACGTTTTGATCTGAGTCAGTAACTCATCGAGTTTCTTTAACTGAAACTTTCTCAAACTATTGCAATCTGCAACAGCCGGCTTGATAGAAATGATCTCTCAGGAGAGGTACCATCAAGTCTCAATAACCTCACAAGTGTCAATGAGTTGTAAGTAGTTGTTCTTCAAGAAGATGTGAAATTTTTAATATGATAGCTTTCTGATTAATCAGAGTTCTTCCTCTCAGAAATCTAGCTCACAACAATCTAACAGGCCCTTTTCCGAACTTCAGTCAACTGAATTCCCTCAATTATGTGTGAGTTAAAGGCAGAAAACTAGCCATTTTCAGTTTGATTTCTCACAAATTTTATTTTTTTTCTAACGGAGAATATCTCTGATCAATGGTATCTTTCAGGGATCTTAGCAACAATTCATTTGATCCATCAGAACCTCCACTTTGGTTCTCAACCTTAACATCACTCACCACTCTGTAAGCCTTCTGTCAATCCCAGGCTAAAATTCTTAAAATCACTTCCCCCAAAAGCACTTTCAAATCTCATTCTGGAGCTCTTCTATATGCTACTCAGGATTGTAGAATATGGATCACTTCAAGGGACTGTTCCATCAAAAGTCTTTAGTTTTCAGCAAATACAGCAAGTGTAAGTATATAAGAAGACCAACAGAAGTTTCCACAAGATTTTGGTATATAGAAAGCTAGGAATCTTAAATTAGTTCTTATACCTTTTTTCAGGAAACTGAGGGACAACTCTTTTGATGACACACTGAACATAGGAGACACCATTGGTCCTGATTTGCAGCTTGTGGATTTCCAGAACAACAAAATCTCTAAACTAACTGTGGATTCTGGATATAAAAACTATACATTAATGTAATACATTTTATAAAAGTTTCATTGACTGAGAATGTGTTTTCAATTACATCTTCTTACTTGTTGATCGATGTTATTCTCTTCAGACTTGTAGGTAATCCTGTATGCTCCTCAGTTCTCTCAAATATGAATTACTGCCAGGTTCAGCAACTATCAGCAAAGGCATATTCGACCAGCTTGGCGAATTGTGCAGGCAGAACATGTCCGCTGGATCAGAAGCTCAGCCCTCAGAGTTGTGAATGTGCGTATCCATTGGAAGGGACAATGTATTTCAGAGCACCCACCTTTAGGGAGTTGTCCAATGTGAAACTGTTCCAAGAACTAGAGATGAGTCTATGGGTGAAAATGGGGCTCAATCCTGGTTCAGTTTTTCTTCAGAATCCCTTCTTCAATACCGACGACTACCTTCAAGTGCAGCTTGCAATATTTCCATCTACCGGAAAGTACTTTAACAGGTCAGAAATTCAGAGGATTGGATTTCAGTTCAGTAATCAAACCTACAAGCCTCCTGAGGAGTTTGGTCCCTACTATTTTATTGCTACTCCTTACCCTTTTCCAGGTAACTAACCTACTCGGGGTAAAATTATTACTATTACGTCATAGAATGATGAACTGACTAGACAAACAACAAATATGTTTCAGAATTACATAAAGGAGCTTCTCTCGGCACTGGTGTGGTTGCTGGCATAGCAAGTGGAGGCGGGCTTCTGGTTCTAGGCCTCCTGGGAATTGGGATATACGCTTTCCGGCAAAAGAAACGAGCAGAAAGAGCCATTGGAATGAGTAAACCATTTGCTATTCATCTTCTGTCGAATCAACATGTTTCTTGTGGACCAAGGTGAGAGTTTTAGGGTCATATTGTTATATTCTTTGTTCTGCAGCATCCTGGGTACCCAGTGGCAAAGACAGCGGAGGTGCACCACAGTTGAAGGGAGCAAGATGGTTCTCTTATGATGAACTTAAAAAAGGCACCAGTAATTTCTCCGAAATCAATGAGATAGGGTCGGGAGGATATGGCAAGGTGAATGATTTTTGCTCTATTTTCTACTCCCTGAAGATGAGCTAAAGAGCTGCTGAGTGATGTTGTTTATGCCCCCTCCAGGTCTATAGAGGAATGCTTTCTGATGGACAAATAGTGGCAATCAAAAGAGCTCAGCAAGGATCAATGCAGGGAGGGCTTGAGTTCAAGACTGAAATCGAATTGCTTTCACGAGTTCATCACAAGAATCTCGTTGGCCTTGTTGGTTTTTGTTTCGAACAAGGAGAACAGATGCTAGTTTATGAATTTCTCCCCAATGGAACACTTAGGGAGAGCTTGTCAGGTATTAGACCTTCTCTCTTGAACTAGCCAACGGACAGGTGAACAATGTTTTGTGAAAAAATAAATTTTCAACATTCTGAACAGACTTCATTTCTACATTTCCAGGGAGATCTGGCATTCACCTCGACTGGAAAAGGAGACTTCGCATTGCTCTTGGCTCCGCAAGAGGACTGGCTTACCTACATGAGCTTGCCAATCCTCCTATTATCCACAGAGATATCAAGTCTACCAACATTCTGTTGGATGAAAAATTAACAGCTAAGGTTGCAGATTTTGGCTTGTCTAAGCTTGTATCAGACAGTTCAAAAGGGCATGTTTCAACTCAAGTTAAAGGAACACTGGTAAGTCTAGAAAATCAATATCTTTTATTGGATTGATAGGCTTTTATTTGGCTAAATGGTGTCCTGTTGCAGGGTTACCTAGATCCTGAATATTACATGACTCAACAACTAACCGAGAAGAGTGATGTGTATAGTTTTGGAGTGGTTATGCTAGAACTTGTAATGGCTAGGCAACCGATAGAGAAGGGAAAGTACATTGTTCGCGAAGTACAAACTACAATGGATAAGAGTGATGAAGAGTATTATGGATTGAAGGAGATAATGGATCCAACCATTAGGAACTCAGGACTTGTAGGCTTTAAAAAGTTTTTGGATTTGGCAATGCAATGCGTTGAAGAATCAGCTGCAAATCGACCAACAATGAGTGAGGTGGTTAAAACAATTGAAACCTTTTCAGAAAATGATGGAATGAACACGAACTCAACTTCAGCATCATCATCTGCAACAGATTTTGGCTCTACAAAAGGTGCTATCAGACATATTTACGGTGAAAACTTGCCAAAAAAAGAGGTGAATAACAGTAATCAAGCCTTTGAGTACAGTGGTGGATATGCACTTCCTGCAAAAGTTGAGCCCAAGTAACACTACTCAAAGTCACAAGCTGATCTTCCCCTTTTGATTTAATTTTTAATCTTTAGATGTCTTTCCTACAAGATATATTGTATGTTTACAATCATTATTTGTGCAGAGCAACAAGTTGTTTTGCTGCTAGATAGCAAATCAAGTTCATATAGTTTACTCAATCCTACCATCCAAAATTTAGTATTCTTTAGTGTAAAAGATAACTTGTTTTGCTTTTTTCTTCAAGTTTATCAGTCTCATAGTCTCTGCATAGAGCCTCAAATTCAACACATGAAAGCGCCAAATTAAAAGACAGACACCAACAAATCCTTGTAATTTCCAAAACTTGGTTAAAAAATGCCCATATATATCAACTCCCTCCCAAGAACCAGTCTTGCTGGCAGCTGGAACTTGTCATTGCCAGGTTATTTCCTTCTGTATTGCCACCTGATATCTCAGCCGAGGAAACGACCATATGCTCAATACAAGGACACAGCAGATTTCAGGGATTGAGCCGGCCTATTTGCAACTAAAAACAATTGAGCCGGCCTTTTAGGAGCCATATGTAATATTAAAGTCTTAGCTAATGCTTAAACCTTTACCAGGGAAGTGATGACCTATATAACGTTGAACTCTTACCTAATACTTCTGCTTTTACCGTCCAAGTCATATCCATCCTTATCTGCCTTTATTGGTCCAGCGATGTCTCAGACACGCCATTTTTCCAGATACCAGTTATTCTTTTCTTGTCACTCAGTCCATACAAGAATAGAAGTATGATGTAAATTAAATTGTCTCTTAATTGACCCATAAAAGGTCTCTTCAACCTCTGTGATTACATAAATGGAGCTCAGCATTGTAAAAAAAATTAAACTTATTAATTATTAAATTAAAAAATATTTCTAATAAAAAAGAATATAAAAACTTGTAATTCAATGAAAAAAAAGGAAAATATATTTATTTAAAAAATATATATATTTATTTATAATAAATCTTATGGGATAGTTGAGAACTTGAAGTTTGATGAAGATTTGAACACTCCAACAATTTTTGGTTTCACTTATTATAACTAAAACACAAATCTGAATTAGTTTTAAAGTTTTTAATTATTTTATATTGGTTAGATTGATTTTAACAACTCATTGCTACTTTTTTTTTTTTCATAATTCAATTTCTTAACTTATTTTATTTTATTATAGAATATAATTTTAAAGAATTAATTAAAAATTAAAAATTAAATTAGTGGATCAATTTATAAAAACACGTGGATCAACTTGTTAAAGACCCGACAAACACAACCTATTAAAAAACTATAAAATCCTAAATTGTGTCGTAAATCTTATTTTCTATTTAAACCACACAATGGATCATGTTGGTATGGACTTAGCATGACCCCAATATTATATATATATATATATAAAAGCGCTTTTCAAGCTACACGGATCAAGTCCTGCTAACAATACTGATATATCTGGTTATTCAAGCCAGCCCGGCCTCAGGAAAACACAGTTTTTTATAGGCCGAAGGACTTTTTCCCACCCATAGTTTGAGGCGGCGCCAACTGCCACCCCCAAGGTTGTAAAACCCCAAACTCCCACCCTAGGAATGATTTTTTATAATTTTTCTATTAAAATGACTAAACTACCTTTTTAAAAATTAAAAATTTATAATAAAATTA